>VWYI01049459.1:134637-217681 GCA_013399455.1 Anthoscopus minutus | reverse complement strand
TTTCTTTTTTTTTCTTTTGTTTTCCCCCCTCCATTTTTTTCTTTTTCTTTTCTTCCTTTCCTTCCACCCCCAGCAGGTCTCTTGAGGGACTTGCGAAGTTTTCCTCTGCCCTCCTCTTAGGGGAAGCGTCCAAAATGGCGGGAAGGAGCAGGCTTTTAAAGGCCAGCCCCGGGGTCGCGGTGCCTAGTCCTGCCCGCGGTCCCCCGTGTCCCCAGAGCCGCCGGCCCCTGCCGCCGCGGACGCTGCCCGGGCCCGGCTGAGCCCCGCGCCCGGCTGCGCTGGGAGCGTCTCCATGGCAGGCAAGAGCGGCTCCTGCTTCTTCAGCCCTCTTGTTTACTTGATAGAAACTTCAAACCGGACGTGTTTAGTCACAGAGCAGAAATCTGTTTCTGTCTATCCGCCAGACCGATAGGAAATACAGCTTCTGTGGCAATACGGGCAGGCACTGCCTGCCCTTTTTTTTTTTTTTTCCCTTTTCACGCTTTTTTTTTTTTTTTTTTTTCCTTTTTCCCGTTTTTTTTTTTTTTTCTTCTTTTAATTCATGCTGAAAAGCAGAGCTTGTCACGGTGCAAGTGACTTTTTCCAGGGAGCTATGAAGAAATACTCTGAATGTCTGACTTGGGTGTGAAAGTTCTAGGAAGGTATTTTTCAGTCCCTGAAAGTGTCAGATAGTGCTCTTGCTGAGCCCAGCTCTGCTGGCTGTACGTAAATGTTGTGCTTCTCCCTGTGTAGGTTATAACATTTGTCCAATTGAGCTATTTTATTTTTGTATTTTGATATGTACCTGCAAAGAGTGCACATAAAGATGGGTCATAACATATGGCTTAGAAAATAATAAAAAAATGTATTTTTTAAATAAGCATTCAGGGCCTACAGGGAAGGAGCATGGTCTGTAAAAAGAAAGAAATCAGTAATGCAGAAGGCCATTGAGACAGGATACTTGGGTCCTTTTACCCTCCTTTCAATAGAGATTATTCTTCCCAAGCATATGATTAACACACCAGTAATAATTGTGGTGTGCAGGCTCCTCTGCAGTACTTGCCTTCAGTTTGCTTGGAAGGATAGTTCTTGTTTGCAGGAGACCATAACTGCACGTTTTGAAGGCCCTTTGAGATTTCAGGTTGCTTGCATCCAGGTCACCTCAGACAGGGATGACCGAAATCTTCAATAAATTTTCCAGAAGGGAATCTTCCACTGTAATTTCAGAATACTGTTACAGCAGGTCTTGTTTGGTTGTGACTTAACTTCCTGCCTTGGTTTATTGAAAGTGCAAGTTTTAAAGATGTCTCATTTGCTTCATTACAGAAAATCAGCAAAAATGGGCAAAGGTGATCCTAAGAAACCGAGAGGTAAAATGTCTTCATATGCCTTCTTTGTGCAAACCTGTCGGGAGGAGCACAAGAAGAAACATCCAGATGCATCAGTGAACTTCTCAGAGTTCTCAAAAAAATGCTCAGAACGATGGAAGGTAGGAATAGCTGCTTAAAAAAAGCCCTACGAAACCTTAAATGACTGTTTTTTATGAAATACCATTAAAGATTGTAAGTAGGAGCTCAGGTTTTGGGTAAGTATGAAGTGCAGTTTTAAGATGAGTAGTAATTATCCATTGTCCTTGTCTTACCTTCCTCAGCTGAAGTTTTGGAATGGATTTTGGAATGGTTTTGTATACTTTTAATACTGTTTTGATCCTTGTGTGTCCCTTCTGAGGTGTTTTGTGATTCTGATTGCCTTCTAGACTATGTCTTCTAAGGAGAAAGGGAAGTTTGAAGATATGGCAAAGGCTGACAAGCTTCGTTATGAAAAAGAAATGAAAAACTATGTACCACCTAAGGGGGAAACAAAAAAGAAGTTCAAGGATCCAAATGCACCGAAGCGGCCTCCGTAAGTAGATTCCTAGCTTTAGGTTGTCTTGTTTGGGACCATCATACTGATACTGTATCTACAAAATGGTAGTTTTGTCCAGGAGCTTCAGAAATACAAGACTATATGATCTTCCTCACCGGTGGTGTGAAGATAGGTTGAAATTTCAGTTATGAATGCTAAGCTTTTATTTTCAGATTGGCTGTCCCACTATCAAAGTTGGAGTAATGGCAGTCTTTAAAAGTAGCTGTGGAAACAGATTGTGTGTGATTCTGACTGGTTTTTGTAATTTCTCTTAAGAGGGTAATTCCAGTGTAATACAGCAGTGAATATGGAGACTTTTGCACAGACCAGGTTTCAGGGGTGATCTCCCTCAAAACCAGCTTCGAAGATTCAAGCTTTAGCCACGACATAATGACAACTGGCTTCAAATTCATCTCCTGCTAGACACCAGTACTTAATTTTGTGTGTATGCAGGTGTTTTAAACTGAGCTAATGCTGAAATGGGTGGGGAAGTTCCCTTACAAGCTAATGTTCTTACTTGGGCTGGTGCTGTGGTCTGGAAATCCTACTTTCCTAACAAATACCGCAGCCTCTAACAATTCTGACATAACGTTTGCTGCTCATTCGCTTACTCTGATTTCTAAAGCTTTTCACTCTGTCTGGTGTGTAAAATCTGCCCATCTGAGGATCCTGCCAAAAATGGGACCAGATGTGAAGCATTGCTTAAAAGAAGTGTATTGAGTTTTCAAGTGGTTCATTCAGGTCTGACACCTTCCATTGGAATCAGTGCCTGTCTCACTTTCAGGTGCTTCCAAAATGCTCTTAAGGAACAGTAACAAAGGTCCCAAAAGTTGCTGCTGTAGCAAAGTCTAAAATTTAAATAATCTTCTTTTTCCTCTGTAGTTCGGCTTTTTTCTTGTTTTGCTCTGAGTTTCGTCCGAAAATCAAAGGAGAACATCCCGGTCTGTCCATTGGAGATGTTGCAAAGAAACTGGGAGAGATGTGGAACAACACGGCTGCAGACGATAAACAGCCTTATGAAAAGAAGGCTGCTAAGCTGAAGGAGAAGTATGAAAAGGTAACACTGACATTTAGGGAGATGCTTCGGGAAGGTCAAGCCTCAGTTTAGAGAGATTTTTCCTTACTGTGTACCCTGATACCTGGTGTTGCAAGTTACAGCGTGCTAATGACATAATTCATTGGATTTGTTGAAAAAGGTAGCATATAGGGGCAAATGGTTCATTGGCATAACACTAAATTGGAGTCCTTTACCTTGAACTATTTGCATTTGTGTATAATTTTGAGCTGTTACTGGTGTTTCAGTGAATACCATGGGTTCTGTATCATTCCTAAATCCATAGGTCACAGCAGACTTTGAATTGAGTTGGTAACAATCAGTAATGCAGGTAAGGAATGAATTGTTTCTCCCTAATTTTGGACATACTGGTGAGCATCCATGAGTGTTAGGATAATTGATACACATAGACGATTTCTTAAAATTTATTACTGGGAAAATGACAAAACACAAAGGAGACGCTAGTTTTAGGCGTGTGTTTTTCCTGGAACTACTTTGTGTCCTTGTCCTTTCTAGTAATGAATTTGATTAATTATGCATATGAAGCAGCTTGTCATACAATTTTTTAAATTATTAAGGCTAAACCCTACGGTCATAATGGGAGTTGTAGAATTCTCTCGTGCACACAGGCTTGTGCTGTGTGTGGTTTTATTTCTAGAGGCAGATTCCCATCCCAATATGTAGAAGCCAAAGGAAGAGGAGGGAATGCATTATGGCATCACCTAAAGATGCTTCACAAGGGCTCAGCAACCACCTATAGCTGACATACAGCACCTGTGTCCATTGTGTGCTGTCACCTTCCTCTGGGCACTTCTCCTGCTGGCAAACAAATCCAAGTTCAAAATTTTTGCATTGTAGTGTGCAAGGTGGAACCTTGGAGCCCTTTTGATGTGCCAGAGAGGAGTTGCAGGTCTAGGAGCTTTCTCACATGGTGCTTTCTGTGCAGTTTCCTGGTAATTTTGCTTGTACACGCAGCCAAGGCAACTCAGATGGTTCTCAATGATAGAACTATTAATCTTTATTTGCAGATACTATTTTAATTGTCAGTAGTAATGCATTCTTACACTTACATGTGGGGTTTTAAGGTGTATTAATCTTGGCTATTTCACTGCTTGGCCTTTGGCTTAGTGGGTATCATTTCTTCTCAAAATTTCCTGCTAAGCTTAAAGGGAGTCCAAGAGAACAGTAAAGATTAGTTGTGTAGTGTTTATTAGGTGGGGAATATTTGAAGATTTGGACCATCTGTGGCCCAAATGTGTAATAAATGGGTTTGAGTTTCTCTATAGGTGATGTCTGAAAAATTTGTAGATCAATTTTCCTACCTAATTGTTTTACTGTTTTGGCACAAAGTTGGGAAGTCTAACTGCTTTTATGACTGTGCCTTCCAGGTACAGTTTTGACTTCCCTGTAGCAGGAAATGAATTTTGTGCATTCCAAACAACTAGAATAAATTTATTGCATGCAGAAGGTGGCACTGTCTACCCTTTAATCAAGTTCTTAAACCTTTTATTTTGTAAACTTCTGTTAGGCGGAGTTCAGTCTAAGAGCTCTTTGCTGAGGCATAACATTGCAGCTGTTAGGCTGGGTCATTCTCATGTGTTTTGTGTGGCTTTTGTGCCTCACACAAGCGTTTTCCTGTGTGTTTCTTTAGGTGCTGTAGAAGGTAGGGCTACAAAGGGACCTTAAGAGGTCTCCCTGCTTCATTTGCTTGTGGAGTAGTGGTGTCAGCTGTGCCTTTACCATCCTAAGCAGCAGCTTTTCCATCCTGTTCCCAGAAGTCCAACAGTGGAGATCCCTTAGCAGTGTGTAGGAACATGCCAGTGTAATTTCTGTATTAGAGGGTTCCCGTTTCTTTGGCTTCAGTTCACCTAGGAGCTAAAGCTGCAGCTCCTGGTACTACCCCAGTGGATGTGCAGGAAGGGCAGGTACCTGGGTGACTGCTTTCACAAGTGCTCTGTGGAGATTGCTCTGACCTCTTGGCTGGTTAAATCTTTGAGAGATTGTTCCTGCTTTTCTTCTCCAAGGATATTGCTGCATACCGGGCCAAAGGGAAGGTTGATGGAGGCAAGAAAGTAGTTGCCAAGGCTGAGAAGAGCAAGAAGAAGAAGGAAGAGGAGGAGGATGAGGATGAGGATGAAGAGGATGAAGATGATGAAGAGGAGGAAGAGGAGGAGGATGAAGATGATGATGATGATGAATAAGTCTCTTTTAGAGCAATTTCTTTCTTGTCTATAAAGCATTTAACCCCCCTGTACACAACTCACTCCTTTTAAAGAAAAAAAAATTGAAATGTAAGGCTGTGTAAGATTTGTTTTTAAACTGTACAGTGTCTCTTTTTTTGTATAGTTAACACACTACCGAATGTGTCTTTAGATAGCCCTGTCCTTAGTGGTATTTCAATGGCCACTAACCTTGCCTGGTACAGTGTGGGGGTTGTAAATTGGCATGGGAGTTATAAAGCAGGTTCTTGTTGGTGCACAGCACAAATTTAGTTCTATTCGGGGATGTAGTTCATTTCTCATCTTCAGTTGTCTCTGATGCATCATAAAAATAATTGTTGTTCTGTTAACTGAATACCACTCTGTAATTGCAAAAAGGAAGAAAAAAAGTTGCAGCTGTTTTGTTGACATTCTGAATGCTTCTAAGTAAATACAATTTTTTTTATTAGTATTGTTGTCCTTTTAATAGGTGCCCTTGAGAATCATACTTTTTCTTTTCTCTTTTTTTTTTTTTTCTTTTGAGGGGAACTCATCTTTTGCTTTATTGAATGCCCGTATGGGATCACGGGAATATTACAGTTTTCATCTTTCATATAACCAGCTGATAAACAAAGCTTTGATCTGCATACCCTGCATTATCATGATAGGGTAAGAAAAGAAATATATAGGCATATGATGAAAATATTCTTCCATAACTGGAAACAACAAAAATTCAATCTCAGCAAATGGATACTTGTTCAGATTTTTGTGAAATGTAATATTCTATTGCGTTGCATGAGTTTACCAGTCTTGGAGAGTTGAGAAGTAAAGAGTTCAATTTTACAGCAACTAAATACTTTGGGGGGTGGGGAGGGAGGGAATGTTAAATTTTGTCCTAGAAGGACCCATAGGAAGAGTGTATGTCCATCTGGTGTAGAGAAATTTACAGGTGTGACTCTGTTACCATGTAATGGAAGTTATATTTGTAAATCTCTGAACACCTGGGAGTGATGAGCGTACCTAAAATGTGTAAAGTTAAAAGCATGAAATGACCATATTATTTTTTGGTGACAGGTCTGGTGATGGCCACGGGCTTTATACCATGAGACTCCTGGTAGCAAAGGGCCCACAAGAAATGATTTTTCTTTCTAAGATTTCTATAAATGGTACCATTATTATTTGTTAAATCTATGTAAATTCATATTTGTATTCTTGAAATTCTAGTTTTAGCCCTTTAAACAAAGTTGTATATTGTCTCAAATTGAAAATGAGATAAGATGTATTTTTCCTGTTAGGTTTTATACCGCACTCTTGATGTTTGCCCATTTTTAAGTTAAATATAGTTGTATGGAAAAGTACATTTTATTAAATTTTGCATTAAAAAGTTAAATGTTTATGGTTATACCAACAATGTCTAATTTGGTCAAATACAGTTCTCTTCCAAAACCAAAGCTAAGGGGTTTTTTGCATATTTAGTAAAACTTCAAGTGCTGGCAGCTGTAACTATTTTCACATATACCTGCTTACCAGTTAGGGGGACAATTCGGCAATTTTGTGGTTACAAAATTATGGTTCTCTTAAGTGCCAGTGTTTAAAAACAAACAAACAAAAAAAAGCATTCTTGTAATTTTACACGCTTTTGTGATGGAGTATTGTTTTGTTATACAATTTTGACTTTCAGATTCTTATTTCAATTTGCATTTATGTATAACTTCAGGAGAAATACTGAACATCTGAAATCCTGGATGATACTAATAAACTAATAATTGCAGAGGTTTTAAATATTTAGTTAAATGGCTCACTTAATACCCTAAGGATTTGGGGGTTTTTGTGTGTGTTGGTGTTCTCAGATCTATACATCCCTGCTTTCTGTTTCAAGCAGAAGAATGATGCTGTGTGCAAGGTCTCTATATAGAAAGGGTAGGACAGATTCTCCTTAAACTGGATATTGCACATTCAAATGCTCGTAACTGATGACAAATAAATTTTCTGTGCTGAAGGGTTTTTTTGTTTCCCCAGGTCATCAGAGGAAAGTAGACACATTTCTTGTTCTTGGAACAAGCATACTTAATGAGATCCCCATAATCTTGTGCCTTTGTTCTCGGTGCTTGATGTTGACAGAAGTAACCTAGAGGATTCAGCTGCACTTAAAAGATGAGTAGCGAGCGCTTCCCCGGCAGCCAGGCACGGCCTTTGCCTTGCCATTGACTTTAGCACATTGGTAACAAACAGAGCGTGCTGCAGGCTGAAGAGGGTAGGTAATGTAACTATCAGTGCTGCTTACTGAGGAAAAGAACCTCCTGTATCTCACTGCAGAGGCCGGTGTTGGGTGGGAGATGCTCAAAGCTTCCCCAGCTCTCCAGAGTGGCCGTGGCTTTCTCTGGAGCATTTGGTACATTCCTGTAGCTCAGCTGAGCTGGCACATGGATATTGGGACCAAAGCCTTCGCTTGTGTCTGCTGTAGAACTGTTCAGAAATGGTGGAAGGGTTCTTTGGTCAATAGGTAGATTAATTCCCCTTTTTAAATAAGAGCTGCTGAGGGCTGTTGCTGGAAAGGACCTTGCTGTTCCACAGCTGTGCTCACTTGCAAGCTTCTGTGGTTAATTAATCCGCTTGGTCAAAACTGTCTGAGTCTCTTCGCTGATAGGTCAGACTTGGCCACTCCAAGATTACTTGATCCGAGGTCAGTTACTGCTGACACTTCAGCTTGAATCTACCTCCCCTTGATCTTTAAAAGTGGGTGCTTGCTGTAGAAGAGGCATAATGATCGGTGAAATTGTGACTGTTTAGGTAGTGGTTCCCTACAGGGGAACTGACAGCATTGACATCACTATCAAAAAGCATCTCCTAGGGCTTTAACCTTCACATAAATGCTTGTAGAGGTGAAGAAAAGGCTTTTGCTGTTCTAAACAACAACAAAAAATCGATTGGTCTGGAGAGAACTTGAATAATAATATGTGGGAGTTATGATACCTTGAATGCCAAATGAGTTGTCTTGCATTGGTCCTGAAGGGAGCTGCAATTGCAGCCACCTAGATATGCTAGATGTGCTCTGTAGTTTTAAGCTGGTTTTACCAAATGCATGGACAGTGTTCATCCCTTCTGCCGAGCTTTCAGTGGTCACACCAGCTCTAGCAAAACAACTGAGCTTATTTAACAAAATGTTTCTGTCCAGGCAAACAGGCCCCTGGAAACCCGAACCTGAGGGGTGTGAAGTGGCTGATTTCTCCAGCTTAATTAGGGCATTGCTGACACTGAGCCTCTTTACAGCTGCTTTTATCAGTGTAACCAGCCCATCCTGAAGGAGAAAAGGCTGAGTAACAGCTGGGTCTAGGTTTGCTGCGGAGTGGGAAGGTGGATTTGAGTGACTTGTCCAGAAGAGGAGCCAGGCGGACTGCAGCCACAGCATTAGGTTCTCTGGATGGAGGATGAGCCGAGCTTGGAAAAAACCTCTCCTAATTCTTGCTAGCCTAAGGGTTAGACCTGCTGGTTAGAATAAACATTCTCATTCTGCCTTCCCAGCTATGCCTGACAGGAGATTAAAGGAATAAAGGCAATGTGCTGTGTTGGGTTATAACGAGTTATTCAATACAGAGTCTGTAACGGAGACATGGCAAAATACAAAGATAGTGTTTAATACAAGAGACGATTAATTTTCACCATTTCCAGGCTGTGCCAGTGGCAGCTGACCAGCTACAGGCTTTTAGGACTCAAATGTACCAACCATTTTACTAATAACAGTAAAATGTCAAATATTTTCAGGCATTCCTCCATTATATTCTTTAGCTTATGAGTCTGTACTTGACTGCAGATCACATCTTTTTGGGGCGCTTTAGCAGAAAATAACTGTGACATTTTCATTTGGCAGGCTGCAGCAGACATTATTTTAGCACCCAAAATACGTTCAGGGACGTTTTGCAAACATGCTAAGTCCAATGGAGTGCCTAAATGTGGGTATCTATCAATAAACTTTTCCCCAGACTTAGCTACTGGATTGCACTCTACACCTGAAAACCTCTGAGGTGGCCTTAATTTAGCCTAGTTTACCCAATTTAAATTAACACCAGCCTTTATTCCAAAACAATGCACTTGTAGACAAGCTGTCAGACTCTATTCTAACATTTGAGTAAGAAAAAGCAGGAAAAGTAAATCTCTGAATTTTTTTATCATTTTGCTGAAGTTGTCTTGTATTTTTATTTTGTATACATTGTGTGTGCCCTGGCTTTTCTTTTGACAGTACTTCAAGCTGAAAAACAAAGATGGATTTTTTCTTTTCCCCAGTGAATTTATTATGAAGAATGAAGGTCAGATTCCTCTTACAGCTGCTTTGTGCTGTTGAAAAATACAGTGTGGCTTCTGCTTCGAGAGCACCTAATTTTGAAATCCATCTTGCTGAAGCAATTGCTATTAGAGGTGACCCACAAGAGAGACGAGCCTTCCCTTTTGCCACTCTGTGATGGAATAAAAGACTTGAGCGATAAATTAGCTTAGTCTACCTGTTTGCCACATCAGAAGCTCAAGCCTTCCTTGCAGCAGGCGTGCTCGACATCAAGCTAAGCAGCAAGAGGCAGAGCAGCACGGAGCAAGGAAGACAGACAGGCAAATGTGTTGTTTTTTTTTTTTAACTACACCTTTTAAAATTTTGCTTCTATTGTTAAAAAGTGTTTGACTTAAATGACAGTCATTTGGCACAGAGGAAGTTTATCCGCGTGCTTCCAGCAGCCTTTCACCTATTAAGGCAGCAAAAGCTCAATTCATGTATTTCTGACCTCCCAAAAGTTCCTCAGTAAAAACAGGAAGGACCAAACACTACAGCTTGAATGCCTGGAAAGAACCCATCTCCCTGCACATCTTACAGCAGCAAGAGGTCACCATGGCTTTTTCCCAAGAAGCCATTCAAAAAATCAGGCTTATGGAGGGGAAACTGAGAACGTGTGCTGCTGTGTTTGGCAGGGGTATTTGTTACCAAGGATAAAAACGGCTTGGAAGAAATTTCTGGGAAGACATTCCTGACCTCTCCTGCTCCTTCCCAAACTGGAATGTAAGAAAACAGTGAAAAAAATACCTTTCTGGGAAAAAGTCTCCCTTGCCAAAATGCCGGGATTGACTGCTCTTCCTCATCCCAGCCCAGGGGAAAAATGCGCATCCCCTAAGCACTGGACACCGGCACTACAGATGGGGTCGGAAGCATTGATGGCAACTGGGGGCGTCCAGCAGCCTTCTCCTTGCTGCCGGTTCACTCGTGGTGTTGGGGAGACTGAGTGTGAAAGCTGCTGGAAAGAGCATCAGGTCATGGATTATGCCAGGGCTGGATGCCTCACGCCTGGCTTTGAAATGCAGATGCAGAGGGAGCACAGGGCAATGGGCTGCAAGTAGGGATGGCAGGAGCCAGCCCTCTGAAAACAGCCACGCAGTTAAAAGTAAAACCAGGGTGCTCTTTAAAACAACTCAAATTTGGGTGGTGGTGATTCCTAGAAGAGAGAACTTTTTTGCAAGACGTGCGCTGGTAAATGATTGAATAACAGTGACTCATGTTTTATTATCAGACTTGACTGTAGCGGCGCTTACGCTTGCTTCAGATTTGTTGACACATATTTCTCCTGACGCCTGCCAATAAGGAAGATGCTGTGAAGCAGCACTGTAATGTAAAACTGGTACTGGAAAATGCAGGTGAGAGCTGATCACAGCCCGAGCCCCTCGGCAGCTTTTGGGAACAGAGGGGCTGGTTTTGCAATAGCAGCCACCGATGGAAAGCGCTGGTGGGTTTCTGCTCTGGAGCGCGGAACTCCCGGCTCGGCACCCACGCGGCTTGTCGGGGCGTTTCACAGGACTAATCCCTTGGAACCTGCTCGAGACGGGTGTCTGGTCCCAGAGTCACACTCTGGAATGTGTAAGTGGCTCCCAGTGGGAGGCTGCCAGTGAATGAGACCCCTCCTTGCCCCAGCCCTGCTGTATCTGAGTCTCCTTCCAACAGTGTTTCCTTTGAGGTGGAAGAAGGAAGTGATCTATTTTTGGGGAACATTCGCAGCAGATGTTGGTGCTGGCAACACTGTCTCTATCACTGCATGCTCTGCTGCCGCCCAGGAGCACCCGGGCTCTGCCTCCCTGCCTCTGCTGCTGGTGACCCTGCCCCTTCCTCCTGCCCTGCCTGACTCCACCGCCGGCAGCCCTGCTCCAGGAGAGAGTTCGCCTCCCCCAGCTGCTGGGGGCTGGGTCTGCGTCCCCCAGGTAGGACAGGAGGGTTGTCCTGCTGCCCCACCACCCCCAGGCAATCGATGCCAGTCCCGTGGGGCCAGGGGTGCTCAGGGACACCCCTAATACCGGGAGGAGCACTGGTCTTCCACAGACCCACAGAACGGGGTAAACCATAATGCTGCTGTCATGAGGTGCGACATTCTCAGGATGTGCTGCTGCCTGGGATCAGTGTCCCTGGTCTGCTGGCCTCGACACTCGTCTTTGAGTCCCCTGTTCCTTCTGACGTGGGTTTTTCTTTTCATCTGAATCATTCAGTATGACTTTGGAGCACAATGGAGCTGTGATTTTTTTCGAAGCTGCCAGCCTGCAGGAAACAGAAGGTCTCTGAATAAAAGGGAGGCTCTTGTTACAACTTCCCTCTTATTTACTGTTCCCAGTAGCAGAGAAGTAAAGAGACAATGAATGAAATGGAGGATTAATCACGCGTAGCACTGAAATATAAACAAGGAGACAGCGCGTCCCAAAGCGTTGCTCTGGGCAGTGGCTCGTGCCCACAGCGTGCAGAAATCTCTCATCACTGAGACTTCTTGGATTTCATTAAAAAGGCCAAAAGGCAGAGGAGGCTCCACAGGTGGTTTTTCAAAGGTAAACTTGCAAACTGAGTAATATCCATGGACTTCTCTCTGTTCAGTGCTCTCAAAACTTGAGTTCAAGTTGATATCCCCTGTGCCTAATCACTGGTCCATGACTTTTGCAGAGGAAACTCCCAATTTTCCTATGTTTCTGCATTAATTTTAAAACTATAAAAGTTCAGGACAACTCCTTTGTCCCACAGAAGACTTAAAACGCTTCAGAGAGAACCTACTGTGCTGCACAGTGTGTAGCTCTGCTCCTAAAAGGGGGGTGTGATCATTAGCCTTGCTCCCTTTTTCACTTGGTTTTGGGTTGGTATCCAAACACCAAAGGATTACTAATCATATTCCTTATTTAATTTTTTAATCAGAGATTAACCTGTATTTGATTTCCAGCTGGAGATTTTGAGCATTTACACCAGCCTTTGCAAAGGTGTTCAGCTCCTCAAGTTAATTGGTAATAAATTAACCTTGGGAGGTTGTTTGTGTGAGGCAGATTACGTGCATGTGGATTTGTGAAGGTTTTTAGTGAAGCAAAATGTAGGAAAGAAAAGTGGAAACAGGGATGCATAACGTAATTCAAATTACCTGAAATGCCTGCAATAAATAGTTGTTTTGTGTGCCTGAGTATCTGGTTATGTCAGGTTTTGTTGATTTTTTGGCATTGGGATGATGCATTTAATGTCAGGGTTGAGGCAAAGTGGAATGCATAATTGTACAACTGATAGGGAAGATGCTCCCCATCCTTACTCAAAAGCTCCAACAAACCTCTTAACAGTTCTCTTCAGAAAACATACATGAAAAACCTCGGGAAAGTTTATTTGGGCCACCTGCAGTAAAAAAATTGAAGTGACCCAAATCTGAAAATAACACCATCCATCTCCAAGTGAGTATAAAAAGCCAGAGCATGGGATATATTTAAGCTAAAAACAAAAACCGACCCATGAGTGTTAACACAAGACTTGGCGGATTATGTGAATACATGCCTAGGTGACCAAAGAGGTGGTGCTGGTTAACTAATCCTTGATGTAACCTTCTGCCCAGACTTTGCCTGGGCCTGGGAACCTGGGGCAAGCACTGGGCAGGCAGGAACCCTGCCAAAGGCTCCTCCTGGCCTTGTCTCCCTGCCCTCCCGGGGGCTTTCCAGCTTGCACTTTGTTTCACTTTCTCTTTCTGCTGTGCAGAGCTGTGCCGGAAGGGTTGCAACATCCTCCTATCAATTATTCACACTATTTGCATGGAAATCATAACAAAATATATATTCTTTTTAATATTAGGATTAATTTTTCTAAAATACTACTACAGCTGTGCTGGTGCTGCATTAAAATAGTTAGTGATACTAAATACTTTTTAAGAAAGGAATTGCATTAACCTCTCAACTGCAGCTTCCCTGTTTACACGCAGCAAAAGGCACTGCCAGCCTGACCCTGCCTGCTGAGGACCTCTGCAGGTCCCACCACCCTGATCCCCTGGCACCTGCAGCCCTCAGGTGACATGATTTGCCAGCAGTTCCCTGGAAGGGAAGAGGCGGTGGGGAAGAGCCTGGGGTCTTTGGTCATCGTATGAGTGCTTCCCAGACAGGTGCTTCTTTGTTTGCCTTTTATCTATTTTAGGGTAAGTAATAATAGAGAGCTCCCAAGCAACCCAAATTTAGACAGTCTTTGGAAATCCAGATAAAAAATTCTGGGAAGAGTTTGTTCATTTTGTCCTTCTGCCTGCTGCAGCAGAGGTTGGAGGATCTCAAGGCAGGATGGGGGTTTGTCACTGGGCCCTGCTTGGTCCCCGCTTTGGTTGCAGTCTCTGGGTTTGGCAGCTTTACCACTTCCCTGGGAAGCCTGTCCCAGTGCTTGACAAAATGCTAATAAATGTTTTGCTGCATTTTTATTCCCTTTCCCCATAACTCTCAAGTTTCGGCACACTACTAGCAGAAACTTAATGAATTTTCATCATAATAAGATTCCCAAAATTTATAGGGCTTTGCTCGCTTCTGGTCTTGGTTTTGACTACTCCAGCAAGTTACCTGGAATTTTTTAAGATTGTTATTCTACAACAGATTGAAAGAAATAGATTATTTATTGTTACAAGGTCTGAGGGTCTGTCCCTGCCAGGGTTCTCACAGGCTTTAGTCTCTCTGCCAAGGCTTCTGGATACCTTGGCCAGGTGCCTTAAACATCAACCCTCAAAATTAAAGGAGAATTTCTAAAAGGGAAGGTGTGTGCTTCATGTCTCACTCAGCCAGGGTGAGGAGGAGCACAGGGAGAGGGGTGCAGGTCCTGCCCCCTGGCCCAGAACCCAGTGCCTCACTCCTTCTGTGTCCCCCGGGGTGCTGCAAGTAATAGGAGCTGCACGAGGTGGTGACAAGTCCCCAGCATTCCGGGTATTTGATCCAAGGAAATCACCAGTGAGCCAGGAAATGTCAAGATAACGTCACATGCATAATCTTTTAAAGTCCTGAAAAGGAGCTTGTTAAAATCTGTGTCTCTGCAGTGTGATCCCAGTTCCTTTCGGTTTTGCTTCGCTCTTCCACTTTATGACAATAGGCAGGCAAATCCTCCTCCCAGGAATCATTTTACTTTTCCCTCCTTTTGAACTACAGCACTTTTATTTGCCACGGCCTTGCCACTCACTGGAGCTGGAGGAGCAACTCCTCACTTTGCTGGCCTCCAAAGGGAAGATGTTGGGATGCCCAGGGTCTGTGGGGATACATCTACAGCCCAGCTTGTCTGCACTGGGAAAGAAGGGAGAGAGGATGTGGGAGTGGAGCTGTTGCCCCTTCCTCTTGTGTTTGCTTGTGTTCCGGGTGGGTACCCTAGGCAGCCCAACAGCACTGCAGGGAGGTGCCAAAACTTCATAGAGCAAAACCACACCTCGTTATTCCACTGATTCTGCAAAACTATTAAGGAGCATCCAGCAGAGTGTGTGACCCACACATGTTTCATTTCTTTTACAGTTTCTGTTTTGATATATGCTGGATGTGTTTTTATAAAACGAAGATTTATTGGAACCTGGAATTTTATGACTCTAAGGTTTGCTCGAGTCCAGATTGTGAGTTTCTCCTTTTGAAAGAGGAGGAGAAGGTTTAAAAGAGCCCATCTGCCTGTGGCACTTATGAAACCCTAGGCCAAGGATGACACCTTTTCCCTTAACTTCTACTATAATGTCAAACAAAAATTTACCGTCAAATATTATGCCTTCCATATGCAATGCCCTGCTGTAGATATAGATCACAGCAATTGTGTCAGGCTTCTCTTTTTCAAGTTTTTATCTGTACCATAAGGAAGTCAGGACTCAGTGTAGGGTCCAAGGAAGAGCAGCAAGGCAGAAAAAACCCAAACCATGCATAATTAATGTAGATGTGCCTTCCCTTGTGCTTTTGATTTTTCTTGTAAAAGCACAGTGATGCCCTTGCTGCCTGCAAGGCTGAGGAAAGCAGCGTATTTTTAAAACACAGTGCCAGTGTCAGACAGCTCCAAGTGCTCTGGTAGGAAACAACCAGCATCCAAGGAAGCAGAGCCTTAGCCCAGCTCTCCGGTTACCACAACATAAGTAAACAAACAAGTTTATCACAAGTAATGAGGGCTTTGTGCCAGTTTCAGTTAGAATAATGAAATAAATAAAAAAGAAATCAACTCCAAACCAACAAATCATTACAGCATGAGGAAAGTCCTGAATGAAATTGATTGTTCGTGCCAAGACCAGAAATATATCTTGTCATAAACTCAGGCCTCCACATCTGCTTCAGCACCAGTGGATTCTTTATAAACAGCCTCTTTAATTTTATCTAACAGCCTGTTAGCAGACATGCAGTCCAAAAATACATCTCCTTTTCTTCCTCTCACTATCCTGAGCTTGGCAGGGCACCAAACATGAGGTTCAGCTCGTAGTTCAAAAAAGCCCTTCTTTAAGCATTGACTGAGCTTGATTTAATAAAAACCCTGTCCAGCTTCCTCCGGGCAGCCCTAATGGGATGCAGAGCCCAGCGCTTCTCAGGGGCTGCTCCAGACCTGCTGTGTGTTGGCCAGTGAGATTTTTTTGTGGTGAAACAATATTGCTCTGCGGTGGAGTTTGGGAACTGGCTGGTGTTCTCCAGAATGTCTCCCCTGAGGGGTGCACAGCTTCACTTTCAGCTGTGCCACCCTATGAAAATGGAAGTGAGCAGGCAGCACCACAAAAACAAAGCAGAGCCACAGCATGGGATGTCCTGGTGCCCCTGGTAGCCCAGGGATGCTCCAGTGCCGCTGGTACCCAGCCCCACTCCCACTGGCCCTGTCTTCCCCAGAGGAAGGAGAGAAAAGCATCAAAGCCCCTAAAGTGACTTCCAATCCCCAAGTTCTCCCAGGTGGAGATCTATCTATCGTGTCCCTAGTGTGGCACTGCCAAGCACTTGTAGGTGCTCCTGAAGGAAAGACTGAACATTCACTGAAATAGAGGGGGTGTTGCACTGGGGCTGGTTTCCAGAGGGTAGCCCTGACCAGAGGCAGGACAACCATCTTCACACTTCCTGATGCTGGTGTTCCTAAGCACAACACTGATTTTCTGGCTGCTCATTACCCGGGAAAGCTGGAAGGGACGTTGGCTGACTTTTAATGCCAGGACAAGAGTGGTTGACGTCACCTTAGAAGATGAAACGCATTCCTGCTGTGAGGACTGCACCAAATTACAGGCCCAGATTTCCCGAGAAATTAGTGTGAGGAACACTGCACAACATCACATTCACTGCAACACAGGAACTCATTAGCTGGATAGTTGAAAATGTTAATAATTATCACATTTGACAAACCAGGTATGGATTTCAAGCCTCAGAGTTTGCTGTGCTAAGGAAATATGAATGGCCTGACATGTCATGATATCCAGGGGAAAAGGATGTTTAGTAGTTTCTCCTCATGGTTCAGCTGTTTATTTGAATTACCTGGAAACTAAACCAGCAGCAAACATAGCCACTGCTGTTGGGAGGTGTGGTTAACAATAAGATTTTATTTATCATTACATCAAAGGATGAAATGGAGTTAAATAAAGTTAAATAAAGGGAAGTTTCTTGAGTGGCCAGTGAGTCAGATCTCAATGCCAAGACACAGAGAAAAATCTTGCAGAGCCCGTCCCGTCACTTGATCGTGCTGAAAGAGGAAAAAGAGCAGCACAGGTGTCAATGAAAGGAAACTACTGCACTTGGCAAAGGATGCTGCAGACCTGTAGTGATGGAGGGACTCTGTTGGCTGGTGTAGGAGATCATGGTAGCACCCTGGGGTTTTTCATGACCTCCTGGGAGGGATTTTCTGACTGGTCCTTGTGGTTGTGCCAGGGAGGCTTCAGCTCAGCTGCCAGTTCTCAGCAGCACTTGACCCAACAACAGGGAGGGAACAGGGGTTTGCTGGGGGGCTTGTGGTCCCTCCAGTCAGGTGCCAAATTTCACAAAGAGTGCAAGCATTCATCCAGTAGCACCTTACTGATCTGAACATTGGCTGATGCCTTTCAGCTGAATTTCAGCTGAATATTTGAGAAACAAATCACAGGTAGATGATTTAACAGAAGAAGCGGGTTTAGCTGCCCAGCTGTGAGCTGCAGTGCCCTAATCCTTCCCTTTATGTGCTACAACGGGGTGTAATTCAATCTCAATTTACTGAAAATCTTGATGTTTTGTAAATCACATATCAGAAGGTATTTTATTTATACAAGCATCTACTCATTAGCAGTATCAAAATGCTGGCAATATTGTGCACACTCCGCAGGAGTTCCTGTCAGAACCACATTTCACATCTCACTAGCATGGGCTCAGATAACACCAGCTGAGGGGTA
Source organism: Anthoscopus minutus (assembly GCA_013399455.1). Classification (NCBI taxonomy): domain Eukaryota; kingdom Metazoa; phylum Chordata; class Aves; order Passeriformes; family Paridae; genus Anthoscopus; species Anthoscopus minutus. Next base: position 199,925 of record VWYI01049459.1, on the reverse strand, counting down.
AACACGGGTCTTCCTGGCATCTTTTTTTCCTCCAATTCTGTGATGGGGGAGGGGGGTCCAATGGAAAAGCCACTTCTGAGTGAAAAGACCTAGAAGGATATGGTGGGCAGGGCAGCAGAACGTGGGCAAACACAGGCACCTCTGCTCAGGTGGTGGCTCTGCCATCTTTGGAGACTTCCCAAAGCTGGCTTGATGGAGCTCTGGAAAAACCAATCCCTCTCAAAAGTCCTTTCAGCCTTGCTTGCTCCCCCTGGAGCTTGCAGGCAGTGACAGTCTGGCTCCAAGCATTCTGTGCAAGTCACCCCTAAAAGCTCCTCAAACCTTTCTCCCAGGGAAGGCTGGGGAAGCTGATGCTGCAGTACGAAGGAGGAGGCTTGAAAAGGTCACACCAAGGCTGCAATTTCCAAATGAGTGTAAAGGAACTGGCTGCCTTTGCACCCTCCAGCTTAAACACTCAGTCTTGGCTGTTAATGGAGTGTGCTGTAAAACTGCATTTTCTTTACCTATTCAAGGAGAATTTGAGGGAGAGATCTCTTAATGTTAAGCAGGAGAAAACGTTTTGGCTGTGAAGGCTGTTCTTCCACACAGGAAGGTTGCTGGCAGAAAATGACAGCTTGTGGACAAACCGAGTCAGAGTGGCTGCAACAGCAAAAAAAGTGGAGGAAGGGAAATGCAGACTTAGATGAAAATGAGACAGTAAATAGAGAAATAACCAGTCTGAGGTATCCATACATTTCCTGGACTCACTTCCCTCCTTTTCCAGCATTTTGCTGAGCACTGTAGCAATATTCAAGCCATTATTACATTAAGAAGTCTTTTGGCTTTTGTGCCTGCAAAAATAGTCATCACTTGTAAATTGAAGGCATCACTCTCTTATCTGGTCTGCAGCCAGAAGGGCTGGAAGCAATAGAAGAAGTGTGAACTTTCTCCTTCATCTCAGAGAACATTAACTTCAAAGCCAAGCCATAAACTTTCAGATGTAATGACTATTTGTCCAAAAGAGAACCACATCAGCTTGATCAATGAGTGAAAGGTATAAAACACAGAGGTTACATTTGCTAAACACTTGGGAAAAATGTGTGGTTATGCTTGGGTGTGTGGAGGGGGGAGTTATTGCTGAGTTATTAGGGCAGGCAGGCCCAAGGGGCAGTGTCAGGATTGTTGTGGGTGGTTGTAGGCCCAGCACTGAGTGGTTTCTGTCCCAGAGGAGGCTGGGCTGCCATGTCAGAGTGTGCTCCAGCACGCCTTTGGGTGCAGACCTCCATCACCAAGTGGGGACCTTGTGGCTGTGCTGGCAGCCGCACTCCTCTGCTTTTCCAATACACCATGGGAGAAAACATCTCTCCTTTCAGCTGCTCAAAAAAAGCATTCAGGACCACCAGCACTTTCTCCTGTGTCCTTGCTCCAGCTGTGTGAATGCTGACTTGGGAAAAACCTCCCATGGGTACACTGCCTTGTCCCCTGAGCATCTCTGAGCTCCAGGGCACAGGGTCCAGTAGAGCTAACACAGCCAGACAGCTGCACTCAGAGATTTCAGACACCTTTGGTAAGACTCCCCACATCCTTCTTCCTATTTTTTAAACATGCTTTCCATTTTTCTGATGAAAGTTCCATGGAAATAGAGAATAACAATGTCTTTTTGTCTCCATGGCTTGCATATGAGGAATTTAGAGGGATGAAAATATATATTATGTGATTTTTTTGCCAAGGATAATCATTGCCCTTCCTGGTAACTCCATGCCTCTCGTCACCCATTAGGGCTTCCAGGAGGAGTCTGAACCTCATCCTCTCTCTGAGTGTGTGATCCTTGTGCATGACACAGAGTGTCCAGAGAGGGCACTTTGTAGTGTTAGTCAATTATCTGGTGAAAGTGTTTTTAGGAGTAAGTGGGAGGACTTGCTGCTGTGCATCAGCTTCTGCTTGCTGGGGCTCCGGGGCTGAGAATGAGGCCCAGATCTGTGCAATTTCTGAGGCTGGAGAGGAGGAAGTATGAAGAGAGATTTTGAAAGGTCTGGAACATCTTCTGCCAGCATCTTTTTTGGATCAGCCCTGCATGAACAAGTGAGAGCCCAGAAGAGTTGTGTCATTCTTAAGGACAGCTGGGCTTGCTAGAGGGCAGCTCCATTTGGGATAGGAGGCAGAGGGTCGCTGTCACTGCTGGGGGGAAAGAAAGATGTTGGTGGGGTTGCTGGCTCCACAGGCTCCAACAGCATCCTGCTTTTTCTCCATGCTGTGCTTGCCTGTCTCCTGACTCCTCTGTGAGGTGCCAAAATGCCTCTATATGGAACCAGAGAACAAACCTGAGCCCTTCTTGCTCACCACACATTTTTGTGTCCTCAAATCCCTGCTGGAGTGAATGAAGCTGGTGAGGTCTACTCAGGCTCCTCCTGGTGTTGGGAGGAGATGGTAGCTCAGCTCTTGAAGTTTCTACCTGCCCCTAGATGTGCCCTGGCCTCCAGAAGGTGAGTTATCTTATCCAGGCTGTCCCCTCTACCCTCCTGAATTCCAAACTATACTCCTCCCAGCATCCTGGGGAACAAGTCGTGGGGATGGCCATGAAATGCTGGAGCCAAGGGTGTTGGTGGGGGTTGAGATGACATTCTGGAACTGTAAAGAACAACTATGTGCTGAATCCATCTGGTCACCCTCCTCGTGACGTATCACCTGCCCCACCTGGGTCCCAGTGGAGACTCCACAGACAAGGGCAGGTAATAGTGGGTAGAGGTGGGGCAAGAGGAGCAACAGGAGGGCAGTAAAGTCATTTATCTCAAGGAGCAGCTGGTTTTACCCAGGTAAAACCAGTGCAATGCCAGCAGGCTCCACATTCAGCAGATCCCCAAAGGTATTGGAGAAGCAGTGCTCAGCTTCCCCTGCAATGCCTTTGCTTGAGGGAGGTAGCTGGATGCTGGTCTCCTTTTCCACTGTGGTGCTGTACCTGTGCATTGTAGGTGTGTTGTGTATTTAGGTCTGGTCTTTGCAATGGGATCCACTGTAGCAAGCACTTTTACATGCCTGGAGTCCCATTTTCTACCTCCACTGGATCATATCCTGGGCTTCAAAGCACACGGGGAGTAGTGACCTGTTTTATTGCATGGTCATAAAGCAGTGGCCCTCCTCTGCTCCTGTATGAATAATAAATAGTAGTTATATTGTTGTATTTTTATATGGAGGCCTGCCAGAGGCTCTTTTTGAGTATGAGATTCGAGATCTACTCTGAGAAAAAGGAAGCAGAAAACAAGAATCCTGACAGTTTTCTACCTGGCAGTGCAGCTGTGCTGAGAAAGGTGCCCTGCAGATCAAAGGGAACCCACTCCCATTCTCCCCAGGTGCTGCAATGCTTCCCCTATTAGAGCAGATATCAGTTATCAGGCAGCAGTGCTATGAACAGCACAAATGTGCACTTTGCTCTCCAGAGGTTATGGCAGCCAGAAGGATGCCAGATTAGATTTAGGAAAGCACATATGGATGTATTGCCTTCTTCAGCCTTGCACTATTCCTTAAAGTCCTCCGTTGCTCTGGAGGAGGACAGAAAGCACGGCTGTGGACAATCACAGCTGCAGAAGCATAATTGCAATTGCTGTCTCAGAGCTGCTTAGTGCTTCTGATAATCCTTGAGACCCACAGCGAGTCACTACAAGATGAAGGGAGAGCATTTTGGGGCAGGGATACAGCACAGTATCAACTCCGCAGGCAGATTAAAAAAAAAACCACACCTCTGGTTTACATTTCACTGAGGGGAAAGGTGTTCTGAGGCAGCACTTGCACAAGTTCAGACTGAAGCCCAGACTTCCTGCTCTGGGATTTCAGGTGTTTGGAAAGTGTCTCTGACACTAAGTCCTACACCATGTCTTCCCCTGAAGGCTGAGATGCCACCATAGTTCATCTCTCAACCTAGTCACTGGCCAGAACTACAACTCCAATCCACTGACAGTGAATCCCACCAGTTCACTTCATACATTCACAGGGGTGTTTAGCTTTACCTCTGGGGAGGTAAATGTGAAGGTGACAGGAGTGAAGTCTCATTTCAGTGTTGGGATCAACTGTGCTTCAGCCAAACCTCCCTCTAAGCCCCATACACTGCGTAACAGATGGCACATCTGTTTCTATTTCCAGAGTGATCTCACTAATCACTTTTTAAGAATCCAGCATCCAGGGTTAATCAACATGAGCTGAATTACAGTAAAGGTTCCTACAGCAGTGGAAAAGTCCTGTGCAACTTCCTTTCCTCAAGTTATTGTCTTGAATAGTGGGATTTATCCTCTGCCTGAATTCTGCCCAAATCCTCATGTTCCCTGCAAAGCCAAGGCCTCCTTCTGAAGAGCTTCTACCTCTTGGGGCCTTTGTCTATTTGACAAGGGTCAAAATATTGATATTCCAGTAGTTGATTTTCTGTTTGGCAGTCAAACTAAAGCCTAAAAAAGATGATACAGGTCAACCCCACAACCCTCACAGGAGTGGAAAGGGAGATTCCCAAAGAAACTTTGTCCTCAGCCACAAGGCCTATGAAGAGAAGTTATCACCCACTACAATCCACTGCCTAAACACAGCCTCAGAGCACACAGTATGCAAGTTCAAACCCCTTGTTTCTCATATGGGAAATATTTTTTAAAAGCTTTCCTGGAAGCAGTATCACACCTAGTGTGCCAGGCAGCACCAGAGGCACGTTGAGATGGAGCACAGAGAGGCAGGAGACTGGCTGTGTCTGCATTGCTCAGCACAAAGGCCAGGGCAGAGTGGTACCTCTGGGGTCACAGGCACTGTGCGTAGAGTTTTCTTCCCAAGGAGAACATTTACCTTGGAAACAGATGCTTGGAATCATCCAAACCAGAGCCTCAGAGTTTGTGGAGAGCCCAGCAGACAATGAGCACAAATCCAGGGCTGGAGTCCATCTCTTCTTTGCTGGTGATGTAGCTATGCCTGTCAGATGTGCCTAAAATGTCAGAAACACTTCCCAGCTGACTCTGGGTCCTCATCCTTGATTGTTCCCGTGGTGTTGGTCAGCACACACCTATGCTGTCCTCTGGGCTGGGACAAGCAGCTCCCTCTGGCCACCAAGCAGCATTGCTCTGGGCACAGATACTCCTGGGAAAACTTGAAAGAGACACATGAACAAGCTCCGTCTCATTTCTCTCATGATGTTCCTCCAGCATGGTCCCACCAGCCTTTCCATCCTCCAGCTCTCCTGAACACTCTCATGCCTCAGTCCAGGCCATGCAACACACCTTATGGAATTCCAGCACTGGCCAGCTTCAGCATTGTCTTCCTGGCCATTTTATGCCAGGATAAAAAACCACCAAACCTACAAAAATACAGATTTGCTTTTAGGTCCACAGGAACAACACACAGGGCCAAGCTAAGCTAGAATCAAGCGCCATGCTATGCTGTCAACTTCAGCTTCTCTTTTGTTGGCTGGCCCTGAGCAGCCAACACTGCTCTGAAACAACTGCTCTCATCCACCACCTACCACATCCCAGGCTTGCTCTTTGGGGTAGGCAGTTAAGTCCTGCAGGTATTCCTGCTCTGGCTGGTCCAATAAACAATGTAAATAATTATACCCTGAGCAAAAGGATTAGGAGAGCCCCACTGCAGGCTGTCCTGTTGTCTGGCCATAGTCTGAAGATACAGCATGCCAGGCAAATCCTTGCTCCAGCTGAGGTTTCCTTTTGAGACCAGCTTCAAAAAAAGTGTTAAAAAGACCCCAAACCAACAAAGCAAGCCATTTTTATGTTTCTAATTTTTGGGGCTAATTTTGATAAATGATTTCACACCAATTGGCAGATAGCTTTGGTCAGCCAGAAACTGCACTTCTCGGTAAGCTGTACTTCAGACATCACTGGCTGTACTTGTACTCCCTTACCACTGCTACAGGAGAGGGAAGGGATACTGCAGATACTGCTTCATGTATGATCACTGCTGCCCTGGCTCCAATGTAGCCGCCAGATGGTCTCACCCTCTGCCTACTCTTCTTCTTGGAGACATTAAAGACCTTCAGCAGTTACCATCTCTCACTCTGGGCAGCTTCTTCCTCTGCTGCACCTCTCCCACTGCTATCAGAATGGCCATGGCGAGTCTATCAAGACTTGCTTACTTAACTTCCATATTGAGGATTTTTAGCTACTATCACTGGTATTTCTATGTCCTCCTTTCAGGACAAAACTCTTTATGATCCCATCAGATTATGCCTTCTGCTGTCTGTTAGAATGTAAACACCTTCTTAAGGACAGGTACAAGCACAACAATGGTAATGTTTGCTACCAGCACACAGCAGTGAGACTCCACAGGTGGCATAGCTGAGAATGCCCCCGAGTCACAGCATCACAGAATGGCTTGAGTTGGAAGGGACCTTAAAGATCATTTAGTTCCAACCTCCTATCATAGGCATGGATGCCAACCACTAGTTCATGCTGTTTATAGACTTGGGGTGTCCTCTGAGAACAAGTCACTTGGCCCTGATTTTTTGCCACCTCCATACACACCACCATACACACCAGCATCTCCCAGAGCCCACTGGAGTCATTACAGGCTGGTTAAAGGGTGGCTGAGGCATGGTAGGGTGAGCACAGCCAGTGGGGGTGACAACCATGTGCTTGTGGGGGTGCTTCTTTTAAAGCTGATGTATTTCAGCAGGACTTTTACAGGGTGCAGCTGGAAGTTGTGGCCAGCAGACATGGCAGTGTCTAGGCTCTGCTTAGAGACTGACAAGGAAACTCTGGAGCTGGCAACAGAATTATAGAATCCTTTGGGGTAACCTTTTGGTTAACCCTGCTTTGGCTGACCTTGCTTAAGTAGAGGACTTAGCCTAGGTGAGCTCCAGAGGTGCCTTCCAACTTCAGTCTTTCAGTGAGCCTTATTTAAGCCTCTGGCACAAAGGACACATTGGATATTTAGGTGTGTATATTCAAGTATTCTGTAAATTCTCAACTCAGTACAAGAAATTTGGCTTTCAAGTCCAACAGCACATCGAACCTTTACCAGGCTGTAAGGCCAGAGTTTCATGAGAGTTTTAACAACCTAACAAACCAGGAAAGAACAAAACATGCCATGCAAGTCAGATGTTTCTATGCAACAGCCATATGATCCCAAGTTTCTCAAACAAAACCATTTGCTGTCAGGACAGAGCGGAGCCAAATCGGTGTGATTCAAGTTTTTAGAGTAAATTTTGTAAAATGTCAGGAGTTACTTAGTGCCACCCAGTGTTGGCAGCTAGAAAAAGAAAGGTTAAATATGGCTACAACTGGCTGTAGCCCAGTGAAACAGGATAAAAACCCAGCTCTTGCTTTCTGTACAAGGGGTAAGTAATGTCACAGAAGCTCAATAGCACCAGCATTCAGGGGAAGGTGTCCCAGAGCTGAAATGAAATTTAGCCATCTTGTTTTAAAAAAATCCCCAAACTTCTACTTTTTATATTCACTTTCCAAAGCAGGTAATCAGTTTGAGATGCAGATGGTCTCTGTTGTCAGAAGACTAATTCCCCTAATCTGACATCTGTCTAGTGAGAAAGTTGCACTGACTTCTGGTCAGATGTTCAGGAATTTAGATGAAACACAACTACATAAAATGCATCTCTTTCCTAGAATAAACAGAGTACAGCTAAACATGACTCTTTTCTCCCTTCCTGCTTTTGTCTCAGGTGCTGTATATGACTTGCCTTTCCCCTGAAGCCTTTAAAATTACACAGGATCTCATGTATATCAGGCATGGAAGTACTCTCCCAGTTATGATCTTTGGATGGCTGAAGAATTGCACATCTGCTTTCACATTTCAAAAGACTGTAGAAAATCACAGAATAGTTTGGGTTGGGAGGGGCCTTAAAGTTAATCCAGTTCCAACTCTCCTACCATGAGTAGGGACACCTTCCACTAGACCAGACTGCTCAAAGCCCCATCCAACCTGGCCTGGAACACTTCCATATAAAGTTAGCTGAGTGTCATGGTCCCATTTAACAGATGTGAAAAGTGAGATGTGAACAGGTATTCTCATCCTAAGCCCAGCCCTGTCTCAGGAGAGCTGAGGCCAAGATGGGATGGAGGAGATCTGGAGCCAAGAACCCAAGTGGGAAAGAGAGGAAGGGGAAATCAAGGCCCAAAGATGCCTCAAAACCACCTGCTGTTGGCAGGGTGAGGGCATCTCAGGGTTGTAGCTTCACCTGTAGTGGCAGAGAAACCCTCCTACCATTTTGGGCTCCTTCACGCTGCCCTGAATTACTCTCACTGCCCTGAGGGAAAAAAAGACAACAGAGGTTTGGGTGGTTCTCTGCTGGTTCTTTATTTCATCCCTAGAAGATGAGAGCCAAGGAGAGACGGACACAGGAGTTTATCTCAAATTGATACAGCAAAGAAGCAACATGAAGTGAAGGGCGGCTGGCCTCTGAAACAACCTTACTTCCATAAGCTGGCACACTGGTGATCCATGCTACTGAGTATGACGACAAGCATTTTTACTTTTTTCTCCTTACTCATAGAGCCATCTATCTCCCAATCACAGCCTATCACTTGGATTTGTGCTTGCTGACAAGAAGTTGCCTTCCTCACTTAACTTTCACTGACTGCTGGGAAACAGGCCAGGCAGTATGGCCACAGGTCATGAGCCAAAAACTCCTCTTCTGGGGCCAACACACTTGGCATGTTTTTTTTTCTTTTCTTAACAGTCCCATGAGGCTCCTGGAGGACCTGGGAGCTGGACTAACTTTGCTGGCTTTTTTGGAAGACCTCCACGATCACTAATTGCATCTGCATTTCTCTAGGGCCCTATATGTCCTAAGTGCGCTCTATGCTCTCCACAGCTATGAGAATCTCAGTTTTTCTCCCAGAGCTCACAGTTTAAAACCTAAGGTGGGAAATCTCTAATTCTTGTGATGGCTGCTCAGCCTTTGCCTCAGGAATTAATCAAAAAGAGGATTTTGTCTAGGAGGGCCACAGGACACAGTGTGCACAGAAAAAGTTGGTAGAGGAAGGAGACCAGACAAATACAGCATTCTTGAAAAAAAAAAAAAAGTATCTGCGTATATCCCTTCAGTTAGGAAGGTTTACAAGGTAGCTTCACAATGAGAAACAGTGCCTGCTCTGAAGATTTTACAGTCCCAGCAATCAGAAGGAAATAGCAGGAAAGGGAAAGGCAGAAGTAGGAGACCTGTGAGTCCGTGCCTTACATGGAGCAACTGTGCTCAGTTTGCAGGTCCAAGGCATTTTTAAGCCTATAAATAAACCGGGGACTTTAATGATGCCATTAATCTCCGCTGGCCGCCGTCCCAGCTATTTTCAGTGGCGAGGTTACCTTGCTTCTCCCAGCAGAAGTAGGTCTCGAGGCGAGCAGGTCGGGCGAGCAGCGCGGATGGATGCCATGTGCCCGGGGCCAGGGCCACCGCCCTGGGCGGGAGGACATTGCCACCGTCCTTGGCAGCCCACCAGGAGGAGGTGTCCCAAGCGCCAGCCCTCCTGGCTCCCAGCCTGCAGGGAAACACACGAAAACAGACGTCAGATAATAAACAGTGGGAAAAAGCAGAGTGCTGCCTGCTGCGGAGAGAGGCAGGTGACTGCTCCTGCCTGCAGCTCCTTCGGCAGAGATGCCTTCTTCTCCTTCAAGGATATACCTTCAATAGAGAACTTCTGCTTCTCTGGAGCTGCTGGGAGCCTGCTCCCTCACCTCTGCCTTTACAAGGACAGAAAGTGGCAGAGCTCAGAGCTACAGAGTAGAGTTGGAGCCTGGGAGGGGCAGGCCAGTGCATCCCAGCATGCTGGTTTGGGGCAGGGGTGCGGGTCCCTGCAGAGAACAAGGCCTGCCCTGAGACAGCTTCTTGCTCCTCACACCAAGAGTCAGTGCTTCCCTTGCAGGCAGAGGGGCGGAACAGCTCCCTTTCTTTTCTACCCAGGAAGAGCATGAATGCCATGCATTTGGATGGTAAAAGCTTCTTTTTCTCCTCCCTCCTGTGAGGAGAGAAGTCCCAGGACAAAGTCTGCTAGGGAAAAGAGCAGCCCAGCATTTGTCCTCAGTGCTCACATGGCACCCTGAGCTGGTTTACCTGTGGGCAGTGTAGCCCTGAGGTTCATCTTACAAAGGTACCTCTTACAAATGCTTGCCTCACCTTACAAAGTATACCACACTTTTGTTTATTTTACTATTTCTGTTACAATATGCCAGGAAAAATTTATTCCTAACAGTAGATGAGGTTCACAGTCACTGGAAATAGGCCTCTGAAAACCACGTCTAACACATTGCTTTCCTTTGACCTGCCCCCTGAGGTATCCAAGATGGTCAGATACCACCACATAGGGTTAGAGAAATTAATGTTCCTGAACCACCAGAAAACAGCACTGGCCAACTTTTTCTTTTCTATTCTGCAGTGAGCTCAAGTTGTTGAGACATTCACCAAATAATATTACAAAAGAATTGTTCACACGCTGGTCCCAGGTGACATTTGGCTATTGTAGCTATTAGGGCTTATTCTCCAAAAGCATTCAGTGGCACAGGACCTTCCCCATAATCTTCTCAGAAAATACACACTGTTTTCTGTTCTTTGTGTTGCTTAGTAATGTTTCCTGAATTCCTAATATCTATAGTGGTCTGACTGCCAGCTGCTCATACTGTACCATCTAGAAAGAATTAAGAGAAATTCAGATGTTTTTCTTATCTTCTTATAATGATATTTTGGGGCCAGAGGCAGCAATTCCTCTGTAGAAGATCCATCCCACTCGATGTGGCTTACAGCTCACAAACAACACAACCTGTTCACTCTCAGGAACTGCCAAGAAATGCATTTCATTTACTTGAGTTTTGCTCTTGTGTCTCAACTATATCCAACTGACAATCTGAAGGCACTACTTATGCAACAGCTTCCCTGCTGAAGTTGCTGTTTGGACTTTTTTAGGGATCATGAAGGATAAGACCTTTTGAAGGTCTCTGGAGGCCTGAGTGGCTTGTGCATGGCAAAGTTTGGCTTGCCACTTTGGCAAGCAGAGACACACCTGGATCCTGCACTGTGTCAGTGGCAATCTGAGACACAAACCCCATTGACAAGTCACAGGAAGCTTCTTTCCTGCTTTAATGAGTTTATGCAAAGTTAAGCCATTTTTTGCAAAGCTGTCACAAAGGCTCCTGACTGATCCCTACTGCCTGTAACTGGTACTCTGAGGAGCCCATCAGCCCTATCACACTCTTGAGATTCTGCTCTTCCAAACTTGCTGATGAAGGGCAGCAGAGAGCAGGCACTGCAGTGATTCTTTGACTCCACAGAAGTGTCTATTGATCATATCCCCAGAAGCTTTGGCAGACTTGGTACAGTTGTTATTAACTCCTAATCTCCACTTGTGGACTTTTCTGGATAGTTGCTAGGATGAGAATTTTCTTTATCAATGGAATTTCATCAGTTGGGTTTGCTTGCCATACACTAGCTTGTCAAATTCAGAGATACAGCCATATAAATCTTATTGGTAAAAACTATAGCAACATCACTCTCAGGAGGAAAGTGGGGAAAAAATATCCCCCCAGAGGTGTTTTGTGTCTGGAAAAACTGTATGTCCAATACGAAGCAGCTTGCAACTACAGTCTTGCACAAGACACACAGAGATGCTCCAGATAGACTTAACATTCACCTTGACAAAGTAACCAGCTTGTCAAGCAAAGGAAGTTATTGTGGCCAGAGTGGTCATGGAAGGTAACTAATATTCTCCATCTGCAGCATCAGTCAAATAAGGATTTAAAATATACAGGAGAGGACATCTGAAATGTTAGAGAAGAAAACATGTACACAAGAGTGAAGACAGAAGCATGTGATGGCCAAAAATGGAAAATAAATGCTAGAGATGTTTCATATTGACCCAAATAAATAACAACCTCAAATGAAGTGGTTTAGACTTGTTTCATATGGTTAAGATGTAGGTTAGCCTGGTCTCAGGCTAGTAATTTGCTTTCCCTAGAACAAAACAAAAAAGTATCCATTTATCTTGGCTATGAAAATGTCATTGTCAGATGTCAGCTGAGTTCTCTCTGGGCAGGTCACCTATCTCCTCCCAGCTTCAGAGGAGACCCATGAACCACTGTCCCCTAACATGATACATCTGTACATCCTGAGCAGTTATTCCTTCTCTTCTCTGAGCTGCTTGAGTTGTCTCAGAAGCCATAGACCTTTTCTATACCTGGAAAATTTTGCTAGAGAAAAATGTCACTGCTAGTAGTAGACGTAATGGAAGACATCCCTGCAGCCCCCTGAACCCTCACAGGATTACATTAAAAGTGCCTTTCATGGAAATTCCAGGTACAAGAATTCCTTCTTGCTGACCCTGCTACTCACTCACCCCAGAGCATGGCTCCTTCTGTCACAGACCTTCCTGGCACCAGGAAGTACTGAGGGCCAGCGCCCAGAATGAACTAGTCATAAATAAAATCCAGTGAAAACTTGTTGCTGCTTAGAAATAATCACCAGACAAAGAAAAGACTCAACTTAGAGAACTCCCTGCTTGGCATACCAGTGATGAGGTGATGCACTGAAACTCAGAGGTAGGAGGGAGCAGCTAGAGCTGGAGGTGGGCACTGCTGCCAAAAATTAGCTTCAGACTAAATCCAGTGTTTCCACATTTCCTCAAAGATCAAGAGAAGGTGACAGTGTCTCAGATGGGCAATAGCTGGAGTGAGGTGGAGCTGAGCCCTGCACCAAGGCTTGAGTGATACATGCAACCTGTGACTGACAGCACTGGTATCTCCGGGAAGGCCTGAGGACTCACATTGATCTGTACATTTGGGAAAGCAAGAAAAGTAGTGATTTATCAGATCAGCCACAGAAATGGGAAAATCTGTCTTGGTAATGTTGACAATTAACTCTTATATTTGCCTGGGGAAAATATTTGCCTTTCCTCTGAGATGCTCAGGTATGTGGCAGTGGAAGCCTATTGTCGCCTTTTGTAGGACCAGGACAATGGTGTGCTGGCAGGCAAGAAAATGATGTGGCTCCCCTGGACCTAAGTGAGCGCTGAGTAGGACACAAGAACACTGGAAATGCCCCCAGCTACACAAACATGATATTCCATTGCGCCGCTGCATGATATTCCAGAGCCTCCTGCTGCTCCTTCTCTGAGCGGGCTGTGCTTGCTGGCTTGGGTTTCTCAGAATCCTGGAGGAGGACATTAGATGGTTGTGAGATTCAGTCTCTAATTAGGTCCCTGTAGTGGTGAGATTGCTTCCTTTATAGTCACTCAGTGAGAACTGGTACTTTATCCTCTGTACTCAAATTTTTATGTCTTTCACCCCTCATCTTCTCTCCAATGCCCAGTGTCTTCAGTCCACTGGATGACAGCTGCAAAAGCCTCTGACATTCACTTTAAGGATGATTCTTTTCAGCTGCTTCACATTTCCTTTTGACAAGCTCTTCCAGTGATATTTACTGCAACTAATGAATTAACTCACAGCTGGACCACTTGCTAGCCTTTTCAGTCCAGAGCTGTTTTAAATCTTGATTAGCTGTTACGTTTTGTAAATCTCATAGAACTGCTAAGTCCAAGCTTTCCTGTCTCACACTGTGATCAGGAGACTGTTCCCAGTCATGCAGAGCAGCAGTACACAGGCATTAGGCATTCAGGGGGACTCTACCTCTAAAGCAGGTAGAAAAACAGTGTATTTTCCACAGGAAGTAGTTCAATTCACAAGGAAAGTTATTTGGATATTATGGATAACGTAGTGTGTCAGTTTTGCATTGCCTGGTTTTTAGTAACGGGGGGCCACAGAGGTGGCTTCTGTGAGAAGCTGCTGAAAGCTTCCACCATGTCTGGCAGAGCCAGTGGCTGATGGCTCTGAAGATGGGCATGCCATTGGCCAAGGCTGGGACAATTAGAAAAGTTGGTAACGCCTCTGTGATAACAGATTTAGGAAGAAAATCAGAACAAAGTGAGGTGCATGTGCAGTTAATTCCAGCCAGAGAAGAAGAGGAGGTGAGAATGTGTAAGGGAAACAACATGGAAACACCAGGGTCAGTGGAGAAAGAGGGGGATGAGGTACTTCAGGCGCCAGAGCCGAGATTCCTCTACAGGCTGTGTGAAGACATGGTGAGGTAGCTCCGTAGCCCATGGAGATCCACAGGGGATGCAGAGATCCACTCGCAGCCCATGCTGGAGTGGGTGGATGCCTGGAGGAGGGTGCGATCCAGCCAGAGAGCTGGTAGAGGCAGGGGGCCCCTGCTTCCAGGCTGGAGCTGCCTGTCCTTAGAGGACTGCACCCCATGGAAGTGTGACCCATACTGCAACAGTTTTGGGAGGACTGTGTGCCCATGGGAAGGACTCCCATTACAGCAGTTTTGGGAGAAGTGGTGAGATTGGAAACACACTGGAGAACTGTCTTCCACTTGGAACGTGGAGAACTGTCTTCCATGGGAGGGACCTCATGGTGTAGCAGAGGAAGGACTCCTCTCCCTGAGCATCAGAAAAAATATTGGATGATGAACTGACCAAGCCCCCATGCCCTGTCTCCCTGCACTGTTGGTGGGAAGGAGAGAGGGGGTTGCGGGAAGAAAAGGTGTTTTAAGGGCTTACTTTATGTCTCACTATCCTCCTCTGATTTTGTTAGTAATAAATTCACTTTGTACTTCCAAGTGGAGTCTGTTTTGCCCTTGGAGTGCTTTATTTCGATCCTTATCTCAACTCATGAAGCCTTCAGTAAAAATTTCCTCTCTTCTGCCCAGCTGTGGCAGGGGAGGATGAGTAAGCAGCTTTTGTGGGTGCCTGGCATTTGGCCGCTGTCAAGCTACGACAGTTTTTGGTGGAGAATGCGGGTAGTCACAAGGACTTTGAGATAAGGATATTAACTGGGAAAAATATTGGGCAAAAGAAGAATTAAGCCATGTTATCAAGTAGAAGGATAGAGGGGAATTTGCATTGTAATGGTAGTAAAGGGTCTAGGGGTGGATTTTGTGTAGTTTGTCCATTTTTGTTCTGTATTGTGATTATATTATTTTAGAATCTGGTGTGGGGAACTGTTTTTTTTCTTTCTGTTTAGTTTAGTTGTTTTTGTTGTTCCAAGTAAAGATTGTATGTTGAATGTGGATGATTTTTTTACTGCAGACTTCCATGGTTGTTGCCAATCCTTATATAAGCTGTCTGATACTGTTAATATTATTAGCAGTTGTTATTCTGTGGAATTCATAGAATTTGTCATCATCCTGGTGCAAGGGAAAAAACCTTTAGGTGAGGAGCTATTAAAATCTACCCTGAGGCAGTTCCTGGGCGGAAGGGCATGTGGAGGGGTTTGGGCAAGTTCCTTGGGCGGTTATCATCTCCCATTGCCTGGGACTTTACTCCTGAACAGTTAAACCCTAACCAACTGGCCCGTGGAGTGATAGAAGGGAACCATTACCCATGCTGAAGCCCTGCTTTCCAGAAGTGTCCAAACATCTCTTGCTGGTGGGAAGCAGAGACTTTTCCCTTTGCTTATGCATGCACAGATTCTCGTGTATCTCTTTTCTTTCACTCTAATAAAACTGCCTTATCTCATCCGCTGGTTGTTCTCCTTCTTATTGTCTCTCCTGTCCCACTGACAAAGGGAGCCATAGAGCTGTTCAATGGGCACCTGGTACCCTGCCAGGGTCAATCCGCTACAGATAGCTGGAAAAGTAAAGGTCTTACTATTTTAAGCATGTGTGAAAAAATATGCAATGCAACACATACTACATTTCACAAGCATCTTGCACAAGTAATATTATACAAATGCACCTTTCTCCACATAATTTTGCAGATCCTCTTTTCTGTTTCTAGCTTGTGAGCACATCCTGAGCAAAGAACAAAAGCCCAACTTTTTAAATTAGGGTCCTTAGTTTAAGTTCCTAAATGAAATTAGTCTGATTTGAATAGATTCTGCCCTCTCAAGTACCAAGACACTTACTGGGTCAGGTTCGGCTGAAAGGTCATTTGTATTTTGGCAACTAACTGTGCGTTTAGGCATCTAAATTTTCAGTGACTTGAATTCCAGCTCTAAAATTCTGGCCTGGAGGTAAGCATCAAACTGGAATTTGTAGGCCAGGGGCTGGGAATATACCAGGCATATAGTTGCCTAAGTTCAGGATGAAAAGTCAGCATGCATGGAGGCTTTTCACTTATCAGAAGGCTTAGAGCAAAACAGGAAGTTATTAATATCAGAGCCTGAACTGACTTGAGAGTCAGACAATATCAAACAGAAGGTGTCTCCCCTTTTTCCTGTTTATCTCTTGCTATCTCAGAAGACAGGGGAGATGAAGAGGCAAAGAGTTTCATAATTTGGTGCTACAAGGCAGTGAAATTGAACCGGCAGGCTGTACATCATTACATAAAGTGTATATGGCATCACTTTCCTCAAGTCTTTAAAGCTTTTGCTGTACTTTTAAACAAACAGGGAAGCTATTTGAAATGATGGGGTGGAACATGACAAAATAAGGCAGTGAAATGGCATGCAGGAGTTTAGACAGAGTGAGCAATAAATGAAACTACAAGGGAGGCTAACATACTGCCTTGGTATAATTATCTTAGGAAAACACTGGAACTAAAGAACTTTCTCTTGAGAAAGTGTAATTTGATTTTTAAATAACACAGGTCATTAGGACTACAGTTTCAGGTCGTGTCTGCATGATGGTTTATCAAAGGAAGATCAAGTTACTGGCAGGGTCCTGGGAGGAAGCTCCAAGGTAAAGGAAAAATACAGAACAGCTTACCATCACACAGAGCAGAAATGAGCAAACCTTGCTGGACTCATGGCCCAGCCTCATCATACCAGCACAGCACACACCAGACTGCATTCAGGTCTCTGTTTTCACTGCTGCCCAACACAGTATTTTCTTTTAAGCAAGGAAAAATTTTTAAATTGCCCTTTCTAAAAGGGAACTGGACATGGTCCTTCCTTGAAAGACAAGATCAAGCAGGAAACCCTGCACTGAGAACAGCTAGCAAGGTCAAAAATGGAGTGCAACCTGTTGGGATGTGGGGTCATTGGCTGTGTGAGCTGTTCTGTGTTTCGTCATCCACTGTGGAGGTAACAAGGCCAGGGAGCTGCCTCCCTGGTCTCCATGTTTGAAGAGAATTTATTAAAAGACTCATGCTGGGCACAGAAAAACTGGCACTGAGCAGGCAAAAGGCAAACCCCAAGAATACTTATTTGTTTTGGCTTATGATTGCGCAGGTCATACTTCCTAGTGTAACTTGGCTGTTCTCTGGAAAACAAAACATGAAACACTGTAAGTAGGTGTCAACTTGCTGGGAAAGGTTTCCTTTCTTTTGGAGAAAGAGGAGATTTCATGTGAGGATTCATTCACTGGACACTTTCACTCTTTCAGTTATCTAGAGGTTTGGGCCTCTTTCTTTTTTTCCCATCCTATCTTGCTGAGCTACTCACAGCCACATGAAATAAATTCCTAGAAGGAGATCACTCCCACGGAGCCTTGCACCTCTCAATTTACACGGTTTGTACATGCTGAAGAATAAAAAAATAGAGGTGCATCTTCTTTTCTGTCCTTGATACGGTTTCAGCTGCAAGCATAAGGCAAAAGTCACACTTTCTTCTACTGAGGTTGCAGATGTTGAACAAAAACATCACAGATTTCATTGCTGCTTAAAGGAGATCTGCTGTACATGACTTGCAGGAACCACTATCTCTGACAAGACTTTTTAGCTACAGTACTGATGTACACAGTGTAACCTCAGGGGAAGGCCCAGCAGTCAGCTGTCCTCCCAGAATGGCCTCTTTTCTCCACTCAGGCCACTTTAGGGGTGCTGGATAAAGATGGGTACAGCAAGCAGCTTCCAGCCTCCCAGTTAGGTGCTTTTGTGATCCCCTGAGCTCATGGATGAGGTGGAGGAGGAGGAAGGCAGGAAGAACTGTATTAGATGAAATGGAACAAGGCAAGACAAAAGAGTGGTTACTAGCAAATGAAAAATAAATATCTGAATAAAGATATGAATAGTTCTCATGCTTAAGCAAGAAATGTGAGAGGTATGAAATGAAGCAGGATTAAGAAAAAGCATTCTGCAGAGTGAATTAGAGAGGTTTATAGCACAATATAATTTCCCTGTGCAGCTCAGGTCAAGCATTGCTTTGCACTTGGAAGTCAGCTACACGGAGTGCTCCTAAGGATCCCTTTTGTTGCCCATTGCCTATGGTAAAAAGGTAATGCAGACCAAACCACTTCAGGGCCTGATATGACTCTCTCTCATACTGCAGCTGAATTCCTCACAGGTATTAATCTCACACACCTCAGGGGTATGGAAGCACATTCTTCCTAGGAGAATAAGGGGCAAAAGGCAGAAGGATGGGAGCAGCTTACACAAGGGAGTCATTAGCAAGGCAGAAACCTGGCTGCAGATCACCCAAGATCCGAACTAGCATCTGAACTTCCTGACACACTCTCTTCTCACTCAAAATGTGAGAAAAGAAGAAATAAAACCAAAACCATACCACAGTGGCTTGAGTCATTTGAGAGTCCTGGCTGCAACCTCCCACACAGCAATCACCGCACAATCTTGGCTGCTTGCACCATTGCATCTTACCTTTCCCTCTCAGGCTTTCTGCTGTGTTCTGACATAAACTGGGAGCTGCCTGAGGCAGAAGCTGTTTAAGCTTCCCCATTATTTTGCATGTAGCATGAAGTATCATGGGATATCTCACAGGTTTTTGATTCTAAATTGATTTTTTGAGAGAGAGTCAAATTACTTAATGTCACTTGAGTCTGCCTTCTGAAGCCTTTCCACACCTAGAAGCAGCTGGCAGAATCAGTGGAAGTGAGCAAGAGCCATCTGTGCTCATTGCTCAGGTTTTACTATTTCTGCTCACCCTGAGATTTTTGGTATCTGGGAAATTATTTCGGCTGCAAGAAATAGCTCTTGAGGGCAACAAGGATCTGGTTAGTGAATCTGTCCTTAGGCTAGGCAAGCCAAATAGATGGGCAAACAGCAGCACCTGCTTTGTAGGAATGAGGCCTTGCATATTTTTTTTTATGCAAACTGATGTCCAAAGTGTTGCTGTGAAGGATTTATGCAATAGATATGTGACTACGTATTCCTGTTCCACTGTTAACTACTCCTCTGTGCCTCCTCTCTCACTGCCCTTCAAGGCTTTGCTCTGAATATAGTGATGCATACTCTTCCTGAGGAGTCTTGGGAGAGAATGTAGAGGGCACAGATTTGCTTCAAAGCAGATCTTCAAACATCTGTTTGTACTTACAGCACGAAAATTCAGCACACCACAGCACATAGCTGCCTGTAGCTTCAAGGCAAATGCAAATGCTACGAGGTATTAAACACTCATAAACATAAACAAGATAGCCAGGAGCAGCTTATCATTTAGGTGGTAATGGGTGGGGAAAAGTTCATTGTATATTTAAGGCCGAGGCATTTTCCCACTGATTTTTTGCCATGTTAGTAATGGGCCAGGGAGAGGAATACTCTCAGGTAATTTAGCTGGGAAATACTGCTCAGGTCAGCCAGTCCTGACTCTCTCCTGCTGTGGTTCTTGCTTGCTGCTGCACTGAGGTGCAAGGGCAGTCTCTGGCCAGACATCATCTGAGTCAGGAGGGGAAAGAGACAACTGCTCATGCCAGATCCATTCCTGACAGCCAGGCCACCACTACAGCAGGTCACTCCTGGAGCAGAACAGAAGTTACACTGAAGGATAAGGGACTTCCCTGGCAGCAGAGCCTTGCTAGCTGGCCATACAGGAGCATCAGGGGAAGGCTCTGGCCCCAGATTATTGTTTGAGCTCCACTGCAGGGACCATAATCTTTGCCAGCAGAGCAGTAAAAGCAGCTGGGTGGGTCAGCTCTTCAGTCACCTCACCATCACTTGTTAAAGGTCATTTGTCAGAGCCCTAAATCACAATACAAACACTAGATATCAACCCAAAATGGATACTAGACTGCAAGACCTGAAAATGTGCAATTTAGTTCAATTGCACATCTATAAAAAATGTGGAATTTAGTTCAATAAATAGTGCCTTCCCCAGGACAGATAATTTGGGTTCTCCAAACAAAACAGTATCAATAAGAAAAGGACTTTACACCAATAATTTTGGCAGTATAGAAACATCCCTGTATATTACATGGTACTTACTATGAGGACAGAAGATTTCAATGTAGATCCACATTCACTTTTGCGCTTCTAAAGGTGAAGAGGGGTTTTCAGTCATGTTGAGCTAATGTGACTGAGCCAACAGGAATTAAAACTATGCCCTTTCCTGCCTGTTGAGACATGGTGAAAGAAAGCAGCTACCTTAAATCAAAGGGTCCAGATTCAGGGAGGTACTCCAGCTAGAAATCAGAATCCAGTTTACAGATACTTTGATAACTTGAGCTTTTATCATTCCACAGGCCCCCAAGATGAGTTGGTGAGGGCTGGATTAGTTTTCTCACATGGTATTTAAAGGCAAAGACAATCTACATTTGATTCCCACAGGCAAGCCCAGGCAGCTACAGCATGTTATAAAAAGAGGAGATTAAATGCAAGTTTTGTAGCACTACTGTATGAAAAGATACAATCGGTTCTACCATTAGGAGCTTAGGAGTTCGGATTCTAAATCTGATGTAGGCACCTTTGAAGTACCAGTTTTGTCAAGAATATCCCATGCTTTGTCTTATCTTGAAAACAGAATTGTTTAGCTATTAAAAGAGATTAATGTAATCTCTGTGTCTATGAAATTGGATTTTGAAACTGTTTGCTTACTGTACTATCTCCAGTGCAGTGAATGAGACCTCTGCTGCTTTTCATGTTGCTATAATTACAGGTCACACCTTGTTTGAGCCCAGCATGTGCTGGCATTGCCAGCAGGACAAAGTGCCTGGCAGACTGCAGGAGGAGGCATGTAGCTGGCAGGGATAGGAAAGTCTCTGTTCCACAGAGGCCATTGGTGATGTTCTGTGTTGTTTTGGACCCCTCAGTGTGAGCAGACCCAGTTAGAGAGGTACTGACAGCTGGGGCA
This sequence comes from Anthoscopus minutus, assembly GCA_013399455.1. Taxonomy (NCBI): domain Eukaryota; kingdom Metazoa; phylum Chordata; class Aves; order Passeriformes; family Paridae; genus Anthoscopus; species Anthoscopus minutus. Next base: position 179,015 of record VWYI01049459.1, on the reverse strand, counting down.
GAATGTACAAGCTAGGAGTGGAGGCTGAGAGAGCTGGGTGGGTTTAATCCAGAGACAGGGAGATGGAGGGGTGATCCAATAGGGTGATCCTTACTGCAAATCACGCCTCCCTCAGGGGGAGACCTGTTTGCAGGAGGACCAATCCGTCCTGCAAGGAACAGATGGACAAATGAGGGACAATAAACCCAGGCTGGAGCCTGGGAGAAGAGAATGGAAGTGGAAAACATGTCACAGAGAGGGTGACTCTGCATTCTCCATCCTTGGAGACTTTCAAGACTTGGCTAGACAATGCCAAAGCTGACTTGATGTAATGTGATGTGATGTGATGTGATGTGATGTGATGTGATGTGATGTGATGTGATGTGATGTGATGTGATGTAACGTGATGTGGTAGTCCTGTGCTAAGCAGGAGCCTGGATGACTTTGGGCCTTCAGAGGACTCTTCCAACTAACATTTTTGTGTTTCTGTTCTTTTCCTAATGAAGAAAATTAACACTCTTCAGCTCCGTGGATGATGTCTTTTTATAGCTAATGTCTTGCAGTCTTCCTTCCAAAAAGCCAGCAGTAAAGGTTAAGAAATCTCTCCACCTCTCCTTCCACAGGTAGCAGTGTGTTGTGCCCACCTCCAGTCTCCGCTCTGCTGCAGAAACATGGCTTATGGTCCTGTGAGCATGGTCGAGCCATGAGTGTTGACAGTCCAATTGCTTCACTCAGAACTAAATGATAAAAGAAAAGATATCCCAGGGCAAGAGGCAACTGCTGCTGGGAATTCTGCTTGTCATCAACTAACCCAGACCATGTCTCCTTGCAGCAGGTTCTGTTCACTTGAGGATCCTGGCAGAGTTACTTTATTCCTGTTTCCACTCATGCATACCACTGACACTTCAGCAGACTCCTTTTCCGCTAACAGAGGGATCATGAAGCATCCTCTGGCCGCCTGAAGCAATTTCTCTCTCTAGCCAGGGATCTCCAACTCCATGCCCCATCTTTGTAATGTTTTCTATCCCTTTACATCCTCTGGATGTCCTCTGCCAAGATTCCCCTCTCTTAGGAAAATAGAATCTATTTGCTGAGTTTTTATTTATTCATCATGGCAGACAAGCTTCTGACAAGCCATCTCTCTGCAGTGCTGCAGCCCTACACTGCTGTCCTGCATGGGTAAGGGGTAAAAATAAAAACACAGAGTTTTAAAATGGTCATTCTTTCATTTTTGCAGCAGATGAAAATCTAACTTGCTCTCTCTTTCCCAGAAGTAATCTTTACTGCAGTGGCTTGAGAAGCACCCTGGCAGTAGCAAGGTTCTTGTTAATGACTGATTGCTCCAGGGCAGAGGATGATTTAGTGCTCTGATACAGGGAGAATGGCAGAAGAAGTCAAATGAGTGAGTTCCTGTAGTTGTTATGCTTCTCCTGATGTATCTGGCAGAGACTGCAGAAATGGCTGGATGACCAATGGATGTGCATGTGTAATATGGGGAGTTCCACACCCCAGAACACCACGGGTGCAGACTGTGTCATCACAAACAACAAGCTGTTCAGCACTTGAACCAGCATATGTCTTCTGCTCAGACAGAAAAAAAACTCTTTTGTATTCCTGTTTCTTTTGGACTTATTAAACAGTCTGAGACTGTTTATATACAACTTGTTTTGTCCAGTTGGATACATCTGGGTTACTTGTTCTGTCTGTTCTCTTCATTTTTGGGCACCTATTTGGCTGTTTCTTTGACCAAGCTTTTGCCTCTGAATTCCATAATGCATCAACAACACACACATATACAGCCCCAATACCACCCTCAAAGCCTCCTAGGGCTCTGAGATGCCCTCAATACTAGATCCAAACCTCAAAGTGAAGACATGTCACAAAAGTGCTGCCTCAGGGCTCCTCTCCACCCATGAGTGTTCTGGCAGCCAAGTGCCTGCACTAGCCTCTTCACCCCAAACTGTATTCAGCCCATGATGACTTGCTCCCAGCAGCTCCATCAGTTTTCCTCACCTGGCAGACAGCAGCCCTACAACCTCTGCTCACCGTGCCAGGTTCTGACAGGGCCACACATTCTGGGGAGCTCCACAGCAGCAGTATTGTGGTGGCTATGATGACCCTAATAAAACAGATTGAACGGACACAGAAGCAAAGGCAAAGATGGCATCACTGAAAGAAGACAGAGAGCTACAGTTCCCTCAGAGCTGCACAAGCACCAAACACTGCACTTTGCTGAAATGTGCTGCCATTAGAAAGTCCATCTGCATGTACCACAGTTTCAACTTTCAGGGAGACTGGCACAAGGTCTGGAGGGAGCTGCTACATGTATGGGGCAGTACACATGCTCTGGAGCTGGAGAAGTGCCTGTTAAGTGCTGGGAACTGAAAACATTTTATATGTACACACAGCTTTACATGGTCTTACTGGTATCTGAACATTTGCTGCTGCTTAAAAGACAACCCTGCTCTGACCTACCTACAGAGAGGATCTTGATTATTGGTTTTAAAGGCACATGGATAGGCTGGAATGCAGTCACGGAAGCACAGAATCATTTATGTTGGGAAAAAGTTACAACAGCATTAAGTTCAACTATTAACCCAGCAGTTCCAAGTGCACCACTAAGCCATGTCCCTGAGTGCCACAGCTACATGACTTTTAAATACCTCCACCAGTTTCCTAGGCAGCTTGTTCCAGTGCTTTACAATCCCTTTGGTGAGTAAACTTTTCCAACTATTCAGTGCGAACATCCTTTTCTCTGTCTAAGACAGGTGTGCCCCATCTATCACCAGAGGCCCTGCTCTCATGTAAACTGACCCATGATCAAAATCCCCTAAATTTTGCAGGTGACATCAGGCTCAGAGCCAGGTATTGATCTGTTCTCTCTTCCTGTTCCTTTCCTTATCACTCCCTGCAATTGGTAGGATGAGAGCATTACCTGTGGTCCAGATCCCTTAACCAATTGTCCCAAAGCCCTGAAGTGTCTCCTGATTGCCCTTGGACTTCCTGGTGCAACTTCATTGCTGCCTACCCGAAAATTAATAGTGGGGAACAATCTGAGGGCTGTGTGAGGGTAAGAAACTTTCTTTCCCATGTCCCAGAAAGGCAGCAGAACTCCCTCAGAAGTGATTCCAGCCAGCATACTGGGCCTTCTCCCTTCAGAAGAGAATCTTCCATGGCAACGACCTGTCTCTTTTTCTTCATGGACACAGTTTTGACCCAGGTTGACTTAACCTTGGTGGCAGCCCCAGGGAAGATGAGACACTGTCCCTATTGCTCAGTTCTGCTAGCAGAGCCTTGTACCCATACCTGTTACTGGCCCTACATGATCCTACTTATACCCATCCATTTTCTCTTGAAATCAACTGCTTTGGAGCATGTATTCTCAGGGATTGTAACATTAACAAAGTACCTGGTTATATCATTAATAAAAGCCATCCCCATATCTATGGAATATTAGTTAATGCTGCTCTCTTTGGCTAGTGTAGCATAGCTAAGTTATAAAGACAGATTTGTATTGATAAGGTTTCCAGACTAAAAAGTTAGATCATATTTGCCATCAGCAATGTATTGTTGAAAGTATAAACTGAAAACTCAGTAGTCACTAACCAACAATATTGCCTGAGCACCACAAAACAGAGAAAAGCTCTTCAACTCTGGCCCAGTAGGGCTGCCACTTAGATATTTTTGAAATTTAATTAAGCATATGTCATCATTCCTAACACAAACCATGTTGCAGGGAGCATGCTTTTGAGTGCTCAAAGCAAAGCAGAAAGAAGCACTGGAACACTGAGGAGTTAGGAATTATTCCCATATTAGGTACTATTTCCATAATGAAATGCACTCCCAGTTTATCCATTTAGATTAAAACCTCATTTTTGTAGGAGCTACATGAACAAGTCATGAAATAGTCCCTGTTCCTGCAGACTCCAATGTAGTGCCATGGCGACCTGAAAGCAGAGGATAAAGGACATTGCCAATGGGAAGAATGTGCAAATTGATATGCCCAGCAAAAAACTACATTCTTAGGAGCAGGAAAGAATTTGCTTTTCAGGAGAAAACTGTACAGTGTGAAAGTGCACATGGGATATGCAGACATCTCATTTTTATTTAAGGGTGGGTGTAGTGCTTATGAAACGAGACAAGTAAAAAGCCTCAGAAATTTCAGTTCTCTCCATGTAGAGAACAAATATATCAGGTTGTTCCACAGTGACCTGCCAAGCCTGAATTTAAAAGGATCTGGGAAGAAGAGGACAGTTCAGGCTCTGTACCCATCGTACACTCTCTGTGTTCTCTGTTCCATCAACAGCAGGATCTTCACTACTGCCATCTCCCCATCCTGGAAAAAGGGGCAAAGAAAACCACTACTTGCAGACTTCAGATGTGACAATAAATCCACCCACAGTCTGCAGCAACTTATAACAGCGACTTGCATTTTCCAAAGAGATTTTGGCATGGAGGAGTCTGAATGTAATTATTAATGTGTGGAAGTCTCATATAAATGAGTCTGTTTTGAAAACAGAGCTCAAATGTGTAGCCAGAAAGCTATGAAGGGCTTCAGGATATATCTCATGTGCCTCCTAATATATCTATATGTGCCAAGTGAAGGTGGTCTGCAGAGCCCAGGGTGCCCCCAGGGCTAGAATTAGCATAGCCAGGTTGGTCAAAGCCTGGCTGAACAAGCTTTGCTCTTTTGCTGCCATGTAACCCAGTGCCAATGCAGCTATACCCCACTTCCTACCCTCACAGCAGCTGTGCATAGCACTGCACAGCAGCACATGGTGGTACCAGCTGGAAAAACAGCTGCTGTGGCTGTGGTGAGGACACATCTGCAAGTGCTCACATCCCTCCATCTATGCTGGGACCTTGGTCACTCCTCACTTCTCTGAGATGGCCTCAGAATCTGTTTCATAGGAGCTGGTAGGACCCAAGGGGCAGGTGGGATACCCAAAATAGCTTTAAATTCAGTGGAGGGTGGACAGGCAGCTGAGAGAACAAGCAGTGCTGAGATCAGATGCTGGAATCTGAAGGTATAGGCAGCAGATTACTAATGAAGAGGTTTGTTTAAGTGTCTTGGTAATGTGGCAGTGAGAAACCTTGTTATTACTGCTTTCAGCACAGCTTGCATATACAACATGGTATTGTGAAATCTTTGTACACAAGTACAGTTAGAAGAAGAAAAAAAAAGGAAAACTTGGCCATACTTCTGAATATACTCACTTCTTCTTAAAATAATACCACAGCCAGAACAGGCCTGCTATATATTCAACTCTCATGCACAAGTCCTCATACCTGGCTTAATAATTATAATGAACTATGAGCGAAAGGTAAATAGTCTTCATTCCACATCTCTGAGGATAATAGTAAGAAGGAAGAGATTTCAAACATTGGTAATGACTTGTAGAGCAGCGCATTGCTTAAAACATTGACTATGAGCCAAGAAATACCCCTGAAGGCTGCAATCAAAACCAGTTTTTGGCTCTGTGCTGTGAACAGAAACTTTATTTCATCAACAGAGTTATTGCAACAGACTTGCTGTTGAGAGTCTGGAAGCTCATCTCTAATGTGGAACCCCCCACTAAAGCTAAAGCTCCTGCATGGGAAAGCTCTGGGCTCATGAAATGGTGCTCTGGCTCACAGCTTCAGGTTGATTGTGATGACCACTGAGGAGAGTTGATACTTCTCCTTTGGCTGGCACAGAACTCTGTGTAACTTTTCATGGGGAAGTAAGAGAGATCTGAGACTGGCAAAAATACTCCTCTCTGTTTTTGCAAGTAGCTGTTGATTTGGGAGAATGAAATCAGCTGAAGTGTTTTTTTGGTGAAGAGCTTCAGCCTATTGCCCTCAGGAGCAGTAAAAGTACAGGGGCAATCTCTGACCTATAGGCCTTGCCAGGCTAAGAAGAAAACAGATGTGAATTAGCTCCACTCCTGGCCAGAAAGCGCATCCACCTGCCAGAGAATATTGGCAGGGAGCAAAGGAAGGAACTGAAGATTAATTTTTAATAGAATCACACAGAAAATGGCAGACCTTCTCAAGGTTGTTTTTTTTTCATGCAAAGTAGACATTTCAGTTGAAATCTGGAAAACTGAAGGTCTATTATTCCTATAAATATCTGCCATCAGAAATGTTTCCTGCTGGCATCACTAAGGAAAAAAAAGAGTTTTCAGAAAGAGAGGGTTGTTAATATCAGAAAGTAATTTTCAACAAGAAAAAACAAGCTATACTGATCTGAAAAAACAAAAAATAATACTGACTGCTCCTGAATACCACACACTGAACCCTATCCAACTAACTGCTCAGGCACCTATGGATAATTGGCATCTCCATGCTGACAGTTTGATGATCTGGCAAAAGAGAACCTTCCATTACCATGGGAATAACATTTTAAAAAAATTTAGAGGCTCCTGTTCAGCAAAAAGAAACCAGTAGTGCACAGAGACCTCAGCCTGTGTCAGAGACACAACAGGTCTGATGCAAACCAGACATGAGCTGCCTGAGTTCCTTGTGAGAGAAGAAGGAATTTCAGACTAGTATGGCACAGGAGAGAGTCCTAGAGCCCAGAGAAGCAACTACGTGTTCACACAAGCCATGATCAAAAAGACCAGAATACCAAAAAACTAAACAAGCTAGAAATAAACATTTTTTGGGATATGATGTATGCTGACTGACATCCAAACACTGGAACAGCTTGCCCAGAGAAGTGAAATGTCCAACAACGGAAATGCTAAAAGTCAGGTAGGATGATCCAGTGAAAGATGTCCCTGCCCACAGCAGTGGGGTGGACCAGATGATCTTTGGAGGTCTCTTCCAACCCAAACAAAGTTATCAATTTTATGCTTTCTTACTTCAGCACAGAAAGCCTAAAATTTTCTGGTTCTGACAGTCTAAACTACCATTAAAAGCAATGTGCCTTTTCCAAACATATTTTTTTTTCAAAAAGAAGAGCACTCACACTACTATTTTTTCCCCAAAAAGTGGGGCAACTCAAGGACTTTTCAATGAGTTTTAGAGATTGTGATGTTCTTATTCAAATCCAGGCAATATGAAAAGAGGGAATGATAAATTGTTATGTTCAAAAATTTACCTTTCCAGCATGAGGAAAGATAAAGTGGCAAAGTATAGAAGAGGGGAAACACTGGGAAAGGGGAAAAGCAAGCATGTGTCCAGTGTTTCCTTCAGGCTTTATGTTTGACAGAGACAAAACAAGACACACAGAAAAACAGAATGTTTTTCTGTATGGGGGAGATTATATACCTGATTCCTGCTTGAAAAATCATGCAGTGTCTCCATTGCTTGTTGATGGCTGCAGGTAGAAGCATCTACAGCAATTTAACACCAATGAGCCCTGCAGAAGGAGTGGAGGGGACACCACAGTTGCAGGAACAACTTTGTAAGCAGTTAAAGCCCATAAGGAAAGTTAGTACCTACTACTGTGAACAAAAAGCTCATTTATAATTAAAAGCAAACGCCAACAAGACTGTATTGCATGAGTTGGAAATACATGTGGATTTTGGGCAAACTGGGGAGATCTCTAAGGCTGACATTTGTGTCTTCTGCCTCAATACGCCCAGAAAGGTGTCTAAACACAACCCTGTGCCATGTGCTCTAGGATGGACCTGCTTGAGCAGGGAGTTGGACCAGATGCCCATTGTGGTCCCTTCCCACCCAACCCATCCCATGATTCTGTGCAGTCAGGAATTACCACTGAGGTAAGACACAGAAATTTCACACTCCCAGTGCTCCCCTGGCAGGGTTCTGAGGACCAACAGTGCAGCACTGCCTACTCAGTGCTTCTGTGTAACCATGGACCTGTGGCTGGACTCCAGGTTAGTAAATACAACACCAGAGATCAGGTGCTGGCCTGGTCCCCGGCCAACTTCAGCAGCAGAGCCCTGTGTAGGTATCTCAGTAGCTTGCTCAAAGGCAGTCACTGATGCAGAGGCTTCCCCCATTATTCCCAGGAGCTACTGAGACCTAAGAAGCAGCTGGGACATGGCCCAGTGCATTGCACACTGGTCACAGGGACCATGGTTATTTCTATGCCTCAGGAAAAGGGTGTTCCCATGCTTTCCTCACACAGGCTCTGCATGGCCCCCTTGATCCTCTAGAGTTCCTGCCTGCCAAGGAGGGAAAGGAGCCTGATAACAACACTCTGGCTCCCTAGCATGGGTAACATTTGACAGTTCAAGAGAGCTGGGAACAAAAAGCAGGTTTGAAGCAAACAGCCCCATCCCATCCAGCCATGCAACATGACTCAACAGATCCACACAGGCAGGGCTGTGCAGGCTGTGAGAGGAAACCAAACACAGAGCATGCAGTGGGCTGGCAAGATGGGCCTTTTTTCCTTCTTCTTTTTTTTTTTTTTCCTTTTGTTTTGTTTTTTGGTGGAGTCTTATCTTTCTCTTGTATTTAAGCAACACTTCCAAGAGGAGGAAAGGCTGGGGGAAAGCAGTGACCATGGGGTGGGGGCCTCTCACCAAGATCTCTAGTGCTCTTAAGATGGATTTTGCCTGTTTTCCTAGATATGTATACAGCTGGTGGCTTTGCAAAGGGATGGAGAGAAGGAGCTGCAGGTGCAGGGAGAAGGCTAAGATAGGCAGGATACCCGGCAGCAGAGAGAAGCTCCTCAGCTTCTATAACTTGAGGATAGAGAATTGCTCTGACAAATTACACAGGCTTCTACAGCAGCTATGAATTTGATCCTATAAAAAACAAGTATCAACAACTTAATCACATGCCCGGGTCACATGGAAGCAAGGACAACAGGCAGTAGCAAATGTTGATTTTTTTTTTCCTTTTTTTTTTTTTTTGGAGTGTATTTGTTTTTTTAACATAAAGTGGGAGTGAGGAGTGAAATTTGGGTGGGGCTTTATACTGTTCACTGGGGGGAAACAGAACGTGTTTGCAACAGCTCCTGCCTTGTTTTGCTCTCCCTCAAGAGCACGGGGCTCTCTCCAGGTTCTGCCAGGCTGGAAATACCGCAGTTTTTCCAGGACTCACAGCCCTCAGGTTGTTCTGCAACCCAGAGGAGCCCTCACACTGTCTCAGTAGGACTCACCTACTGAGCCGAGCTGGCGTAGGCTAAGGGCAGGAGCTTTGGCTGAGTGCCTGGCACAGCCGTGAGCGGCTGGCAGCAGTGCCTGGCAGCGCTGTCTTTGGAAAAAGATGACGGTATGCAGAGTGGGCGATGTCAGGATCGCGGCCCGGGGAGGGCCGCGGGGAGGAAGGCCGTGCAGGGCAGCTGCGCGCCCAGGAACTGAGTCACGGGGATGCGGGGCGCCTGTGCAATGCTGCAGCCCTCCAGAGCCGGCAGCAGCCCGGAGCACGGCCTGCAGAGGCGGCACGCAGCTGACAAGGCTGCCATCAACACCTGCTTCTTCCCAGCAGCGCTGTGAAAGGAATGCTGCTGGCACGCGTGTGCTGCGGGCAGGCCGGCCGGCCTCCCGGGGGCAGGCCTCTCGCCCGCGGCTCTGCCAGACCCGGCCGCTCGCCACCTGGCCAGGTTTGACTGGTCACTGGGGGTGTTTTTTTGCCAAAGACATGCGTGCAGATCATCTTGTCTGTAAGCGTCTCAAAGTGAAACAGTTTGTTTTAACTCACAGAAACCTCTGGGTTTCATAGTGTTCTGCCTTCAGTTCTCTTCAGAGATGCCAGAGCCTCAAATCAACCAACAAACCACCTTTTTTTTTTTCTTTTTTGCCCCTTCACAGTTTTCAAATGAAAACCCTGCCTTTTCTTTACCTGCTTCTGTCATGCAGTATCTAGTTACAGATCTACAGGTCTCACACTTGTGGCCCATTTCCAGCAAATCTGCTCATCTTGGGCATAGATTTTTGCAATGGGCCAGTCACAGCAGGCTGGCCAATGCTCTGCCTGCCCCATCCTTCACAGGGAGTGCAGTAAACCTCCCCAAGCTTTGCTGTCTTACAGCATGAGTGCTTTATGTAAGTGCAGCTATTTCAGCAAAGCTTCACTGATGAATGTCGTGTGCACGCGTGTAAAACAGTCCGAGTGTGCACACCTGAAGCGGGGAAAGCTGCATGGAGCCAGGCTTCTCTCTCCTCACACTGCGACTCACACAGCTCAGTTGTGGGGCACGCTTGGCTCGGTTCTTTCCTTTTAACTCCTCTGGTACAATTAAAGCAGCACTGACTCAAATGTGGCTGCAGTGATGCTGCTATAAAAATACAGGAAGGGAAACTAGATTTAACAGAGCATGACCCTTCATACTTGCATAACTGTTCACACTGGTACTTCTACCAGCATCATCTCCTTGTGAAAATGTAAATTATATCCCCAGCCGAAAGTCCTGCACAGACACTGTGGGCAGATAAGACCCATGTGCTACTCAGTGGGAACAGTTTGTGTCTTGCAAAGTATCCTTCTGGTTTAGAGGAGCCAGAAATATAAAAGAGAATACTTGCTTTTCTTTTAAAAATAGCTTGTTTTAGGGAATGTCTTTTTTAACCATAAGAGAATACAACATGGAAGGGATACAGGACCTAATAACCCACCTGGAAATACTTTGTTTGGAAAAGCAGTTCAGCCACTTTGGGGATTAAGCCAAAAAATTATCAGACATGCCTTGCTTGATATGATTTGGGTTTGTGGCAGCTTTTACAGCCCAGCAGGATTTCCCAAAGCTGAGGTGCTTTTAAGCTGCCCATGTATGTGCCTGGCCCTTACTGCAGTCCTGGATTTTGGCCAAAGTGATTTCTGATTGTGAGGGAGTGAACAAGCGAGGATCATTACAACTTGGAAGGAGCTCAGTTCTTGCTCAATGAGAGCTCTGGAGACATAGAATGGGACAAAACAAGTATAGAAATGTACCACAATGTGGGAGCTGATAAGGAGATGGTATGCTCCTGCAAATTTCAGCTGTTTAGGACATGATTTGCAGGCTGTGGGACAGCTCTTATGCAGAATTAGGAGAACCAGGATGCAGGAGAATAGGAGGTTTCCAGTAAGATCAGTGTGTATCTCCCATTCTGAGGTGATCATACATCAGCAGATCTGTATTCTGGCCATGGAGGGGTGGTTTCTCCACAGCTGTGATTCTGCTCCTCATCCTTCATGGTGATGAGTGACCATACAGCCTTAGGAGCAGCACCACAGTGTTAAAAACTGTGAGTTTTTCAGAAGTCAACGGAAGAGCCTCTGCTGCACTCTCTTTAAAAGAGGAGGGAAAAGCAGTTCAATGGAAAGGTAAAGATGGGATGCTCTGTAACCTTCCTTGTCCCCACCTCCCAAGTATTTTTTCAGGGTACAAAAGGACTTCTACTGAAACTATCCCGCTGCCTGAAGGACAGAACAAATTAACTCTGGAATCCATGAGGCACCCCAGGTAGCATTTTCAGATGAAAATTTATGGGTCTTTTAGGAATCTTATTTTGGGGCAAGGAGAAAGAGAGGAGGAAAGAAGAAAGGTAAGTTCCATGGAAAGCTGCCATTCTTCGGTGAATCTAAAACAGAACTTCTTGGAAGCATATTTGTGTGGAAAACACTGTGCAGATTGGGCACTGTCCAAGTTAAAATACGCACCAGTACTGGATGGGAATAATGTTAGGGGTCTAGATGTGTTTACTCTGAAATACCTGCCAAAGAGTCCCTGCTGTGGCAAGACTTGGGACCTCACAGCAGCTGTTATTTTTCCACAGCACATTATAAGTCTGGCTTTGGGTCTCCAACTGTGCATCCTCAGGGTTCCAGGGAGGTGTCAGTGAGTTCTGGAGTGTAGCTTGCCCTTTACAGTCAGTGCAAATTCAGTCAGTTCACTAACTGGAGTCCCGGGAGTTTGTTTGGTTTTCTTCTTCTGAGTTTGACACCTGCATTTGGAGAGATAACTTATGCCCAGCACTGCACTTGCAGCAAAGGAGTGGGAGGGAAGGGCTGTTGGAGTGTGGTTTTTCAGGAGTGGTAACAGGACTGTTTTGTTCAGTCCAAGTGACTTTTTTTAAAGAATAAATCCATGTCTAGCATGAATCAAGGCACAGAAGGAGCAGAAAACAAGCTGGGAAAGTGGACATTCTTGTTGGATAGGGAATGTGGACTGTGATGGAATTTGTCATTTCCTAGAATTTAAGGATTTTTACATTGATATATACTAGGGTTGGTGTTTCACACAATATTGATGCTTGTCATGAGTCTTTGGGCGTTGGATGAGGACAGGGAATGGGAGCTCAGTTTTCAGCTTTAGGGAGGTTTCCTCCTCCCACTGAAAAGACCCAGACTTAACCTTGCTGTAAAAGTGATCTCATGCATGGTAAGGAGAATTTTGAGTTTTTTTCCTAGCCGTTTTCAAACTCTTCTCTTTCTTCTGTGCTTGCTATGATAGTATTGGAGCACCCACCTTTTCCATCTGCTTCTCTGCAAACACCTGCCCATGCAATTCCTCTGTGCCTCACCTTGTGCTGAACGTGATGCTATTCTTGGTGAGTCAAATCAAGTGAGGCATCGAGATGATTTGACTTGTGCCTAGGGAAAGCATGGTGCTGAAACTCTCTTTGGTTCTGCACTGTAGGGAAACCCTGTATCCAAACGGGTTTGTGTTTCCCTGCTCCAGCTGTCCCCAGTCTTCCATCATCGCCCTTAGAGGTACACACTTCGTGTGCTTCAGCAAGCAAGGCTTTTTCACCCAGGGCTGCTCTGAGAATACCAGATTGTTTCTCATTAATTTGGAGGGAGAAGCCTGTGTTTGTATTCTCACCTGGGGCACAGCATAGCTCTTGAGCAGGACTTGTATTTCTGGTTTCTTCACAATACCAACCTTATCAGCCAGACAAAAGCTGAACTCCAGTTTTTCCAAAGAGGGTCACAACAAGCTTGGCTAGAGCCTTCTGCCAGTTTGCTGGGACTACACAGAACACAGCCACTGGTTCAAGCAGTCTTTCTCGCATAAACACATGGAGCACCTCAGTATCCTCTCGCTTCTCATCTCTGAGCTTCAGCTGCTGGGATGCAGTTGAGCCAGTGTATATATCTGTGTGTGAAAGGTGGGATAAGCACGGTTCTTGCTTTTGGATAGTGTAAAGCTGGAATCCTTGCAGGTGGTAACTTCCAGAAGGTAAAGAGAAGGCACAGCAGAGCTGGTCCCACATGGTGTCATCACTGGTGGGACAGGAAGACTGACCTCACTTATACTCTTAGCAGATCAAAGCTGCATTCCCTGGTGGAAGCAAAGTGAAAGGTTATGTGCCCATTTGGCAGCCTGTCATTTAGATAGGGATAAGATCAAGACTAACCCAGAAGCTAATGAGTAGGAAGAGACTGGGAATGTATTGAAAAATGCCCTGAGAGGCAGATGACACAGAGGAGCCAAGCCTGCCTCTCTGTCCAAGTACTGAAGTACTAAAGCTTGCAAGGACAGTGAGTCATGTGATCTGTGCTGGAGCACAGGCACCTCTCCTGCAGAGAGGGCAGATGCTCCACTAGGTCACGATGTCTTATGGAGAGAAGCTGAGTGCTGGGAGAAGGGTGGGAGGTTTTCAGGGAGCAGTACAACTTGTAGCTCTGAGAGGCAGGGTCTGGCCTGAAAGTGTGAGCAGACTGGGGTTTTAGTTGCTCTGGAAGAGCTTGAATATACCAGCTGAGCAGAAAAGTCAAACTAAGTGGTTTTTATCCGCTGAGAAAGTACTGGAAGGTAGTGGCTGATTCTTGGGAATAGGTTAAGTGAGCCAGAGAGCATCAGTGATAACAAGGTGGACGTGTTACTGATGCACTCCCTCAAGGCTGGGCATGTGCTCCCTTGTGTCTGTGTGTCAAAACATGGGGAGCTGATTCTCTCTTCTCTTTTTTAAGGCTGGCAGCTTATGGTAGTGTAAGCAGATCTGTCTGAACATTGTGGTGATGGCAAAGGAGTTTTTTGAGAAATGGGGAGGAGGAAAGATTTGTGAAGCAGCCTGTACATTCCCGAGGTGTGAGGGTAAGTAAAAGGCAGTTGGGAACAGGTGTTATAGTTTTGGGATCCCTGGGTGGGTAAAAGGCTGAGAGGACATTAGTAGGGTCTTGAAGGGTTCTTGGCAGGTATCTCTGGGTGAAGGAGGCATTTGTACAAGGTGGTCTTGCAACACTTCAGGGGCAGAGATGTCCACACAACCTGAGATTGGTGTGAGGTGAGGCCATAACAGGATAGGGGGGAGATGGTCTGGCTCGTGCCTACACAACACCCAAACCAGCCAACTCTGTACTCCTCAAGGGACTTACTGTAACTCAAAGGAGGATTATTTACTATGACTACAATTTTTTTTCCTTTTTAAAAGAAAAATCAGTGCTTCATCAAAATACAATGTAAGCAAATAACAAAAGAGAAAGTTACAGTGCCAGGAAGTACAGACCAAACCCACATCCCATGAGAACTAACCTGCTTGTAGCTTTGCATCAAAAAATATTAGTCCATTTATTGCCCATTAAAAATTCCCTTTGTCTCTTCTCAGTTGTGGTGCATGCTTGAGATCTTAAAGATGGCACTGTCAGTCCTTAAAGCAATATTTGACACCAATTTACTCATTAACTTTCAAATGCAGGACACTGAAAACCTTTTCCTAAGGGCATCTTTGTGTTCTCTTTGAGAGTTACTGTTGTTTTCCCACCTCCCCTGAAGGGTTGTTTACAATACAATCTCTCCCTTTTAATCCTCTTTTCCTTTCATGTCTAACAAACAGTGTTAAACAGAACATGGGGGAAAAAGCAGATCTCACACATTATAATTACCTATAGTTAACTGAAGAAATGCTTCACAATTAGAGGTCTCATTTTGTAAATTAATGCTCAAGAAGCTTTTTCCTCTATTTTTCCAGATAAAACCTCTGTACTTTTAAGCTCAAGGTTTGTATGTAAAGTAAGTCAGATAAAGGTTTTCTGAGTTGATGTGCACTCTGTGCAGAGAGTGAGCTGCCACAAACAGGATTTTCCTTATGAGATCCTGCGCAGAGGGATGTCTTCAGATGTACACACAAGAATGTGGGCAGTACCAAGATGTTGAGCCATGACAGAAAACATTACATTTCAAAACTGGCTGCTGTTTCTGCTGGTTATTTTTACAGTTTCCCTTAATTTCTCTAGCTCTTTTTGCCCTGTATCTGAGCACTTTAAGACTGTGAATATATTTAGAGTCACAATTTTTCTGTGGGGAGGTGTGGGACTCCACATTTTACAGATCTGAGAGGCTATCGTTTGATGAGCAGTTCTTTCAGCAGCAGCACCAACATAAGCATCCCCTGATTTCCCCTTCCCCTCTCCCACCACTCACTCACCTCTCAGCTGTGCCAGTTTCTGTGCTGTGTGGGAAACAAATCACAGAACACATCCAGGTTAAAAATAGCTGAAAAAGAGAGAGAGAGAAATGAATTCCAGAACCTGGACTAATATATGTACATCCAAAGCCAATACAACAGAACCTTTTTAGCTCAGATTCTTTCTGTCTATCCAGCTCCATCAGTAATTTGTACCTGATTTCACATAGAACTGAAAGGTAGAAATTTCAGCGGCTACTGATTTCCTCTCTAAATTTTGTGCAATTTGATTGCTGTGTGAGGGGTAGGGACCTCAAATAAAGAAATGCAGCCAGCAGTCACCTGGCTAGTGAGTATGCTGCTGATCAGCCAGCATGTGCAGGACCTGACTGCAGCTCAGGAAAGGGTCTTTGAGGGAAGAGTGGGGCTCATTGCAGCCATTTCATTTTAGGAGGAGGGGAGAGAAGGGAGGTGAGTATAAAGCAGTGGTCAGAGACCCTCAGGAAACCAAGAGCCATTAGTTTCACTGCTCACAAAGCAATTTGTTTTGAAAAGGCCTGAAATTCTATAAAATAAGACCTCTTCTGCACATGAGCCTGTAAATCAAGTGAGCCTGTAAATCATACAGTTTGGGAGGAAGCTAAGAGCTCAGCCTCACATTCCTGTTTAGACTTCAGCAACCACTTCTGCTTTTAGCACTCTGAACACCAGTGGAAACCACGGACACTGATTTCTTTCCTGTACTCAAATGTCACTTAAAACCCTCGTTTCTCCTGAATAACTCTTCTAAGCACTTGCTTCATCTCCTTTCCTACCTGCCTCCTTTCCAGTCTACAACAGATTGCCAAGAGCTCTGCTCCATTCTCTTCTTTAGAATCCATCATGCCTTGCCTCTGACCAGTGAATGGTCTTAAATTTTATACAGGGCAGTACACAAAAAATTCAGTGAATTGTATCTGAAAATGATGAGTATTTTGGTGCAAACGAAAGCTGGGTCTTCCTGCCCACCCCTTCTGGGGGAAAGAGACCTTGAGTCTCCTCACCACTTTTGCTGATCTGCAGAGGGGACTGGGTAGGATGGGAGCCACAGGGTGGAACAGTAGTCATGAGACATCCTATGAGCCATGGCTGTAGTCCATGGTCAGAAAAGGGTCTTTATGTCCCTTTTCTGAGGTGTTTTTACAGCATCTGGTAGTATGTGCAGGATGCAGGCAGAGCTGTGTGGCTGCTCCTAGTGGACTATGTCTGTGTTGGAAGCATACACTGTCTTTGGCAGGGGAGCTTTCATCTGATAGAAACTGGGTCTATTCCTGCTATTTGTGGTCTTCTGCATTCAGAGAAATTATCATTGCCATAGGCAGGTCTTGGGTTTCTCGAGGTGGGAAACCGGAGGTTTTGGGCAGTTGGGGATTTTCCTGGTGTGGGAAATCCCTGGGTGGCAATAATCCAGTGTATTGGGCTGTGTGCCATCCCTGCTGCAGACACCCAGGAATATTACTGGAGTTGCACCCAGTGTGATCTGTTTGCAGATACTCCAGTCTCACCACAGATATGGAGTGAGGTGTGATGGGAAAGGCCTGAGAAGGCTCCCAGGGCATCTGCCTGCATTAATTCCCTTGTCATTGTGTACCTCTGGGTCTACTCCTGTCTGCACACTGGGGGAGCTGCTAGAGCTCCGCTCAGCTCCTGCAAGAGAAGTGTCTTCATAGGCTTTCCTAGCACTGATTCCACTTCCAGAACTAGTTCCTGTAGGGAATTTTCTTTCTACAAATGGAAGAATGTAACCATTTTGCAAGGTGCCATGGGGAACCTGTTAAGGAGATCTAAAGCAGAAGCCAGGGCTGCCTTGCTGGAAGGGAATGCTAAAAGTTCCCATCTTCTCACCTCACCAGACAGAGGAGCAGGGGAGGTGCTGGTGAATCTTTACCAACATGGAGCAGCCTCATGCAGAGTGGAGTGGCTCTTACATTGCATTGAGTGATGTTAGGATCTTGCTTTATTCTTGGATAATTCAGAATTTGGGGAAGTGGTGGCAGGGGAGAATGATTAGAAAGCTGGCAGAAATTGTGTAATTGGCGTATCAAAAAGGTCTTTTTACTCTCCTCCAGTCACGTTTTAACAGTACCCATTTTATTCTACGTGTCAGTAAACAACAAAATTGTTTCAGATAAAACTTGCCTTAAGCAACAAGACACATGTGAACAATAAAGCACTAAGAGCCATATATTCAAAAGTGTGTGTGCAGAAATGTCTATTGTACAATGTATAAGCAGCATGTGGTCTGGATGTGGCAAGCAGCAACGGGAGAGGAAAAGGGGAACAGATGGAACCTGTACATGAGTGACAAGAGCGGACGTAGGCTCAGATCAAGTTTTGTACTGTGCAAAGGCTGAGCTTTTGAAAAGCCTTAAATAACAACCACATTTTAAGGAGGACTGCACTAATGGGGCAGGCAGATAAGCACACAGCACTGCAGACAGTGATATATACAGAGCATATGAGAAGTTCGGTCTGACACACCAGCCATGCGTACAATCAAAGATGTGCACATTTTAGAAACATCAGCCTCCCTGAAACCTCAATGACTTAGCAATAAAACATCAGGAAATGATAAGTCAGGGTCAGAAAGGTCTGAGAATTCCACACAGCTGAAATAAAGACTGAGCAAGAGGAATTAGCATCAAGAAATCAGATTCAGATGTTTAAAGCTGATTGTCTGAACCGAGTTAATATAATGCACCATGTGTCACTTCAAAACGTTTGGATTGTGCAGCTGGGAAGCCCTTCCCATGACTGTGAAATGCAGCAGTTAGCTCTATCTGAGAAGGCTGGGATGGACATGTCTTCCTGGACACGAGCAGGCTATAAATGATGAATTGGGATTACAGCCTTTAATGTCCCTGTCCATTTTTGCAGTTCCCCAAACCACTAGCACAAAAATCAAGCCCTGCAGCAAGGCCATTTGAAGATTCTACCTTCACATATTCTGGATTTTCTTTCTGTCTCCATTCATGTCCCCATGGACTGAAAATGCTCATGCTCTTTTTTCCAACTGCGAAGCACTCTGATGATCTGCACCCCTTGCTCTTTTACTTTCATCCTATTTAAAAGAACCCCTGAATAGGGGTTAGCTACCCAGTCTTTTCAAGGAAAATTATCCTCTCTCTGTCCATTCTACCAAGTCTAGAGTTCGTGGCTCTAGAAAATTATGTTTTTAACTTGTCAGTGCTGTAGGACAATCATATTTTCACTCATCGTCGCACATGCAGAGAAGGAAGCCCTTACCTGTATGAATGCAGACCAGCACAACAACTGCCTATGTGGGACACTGTAAGTCTGCTAAACTTGCACAATTTCACCGCTAATTTTTTTAGTCTCAGTTGGATTTGTATCGACTTACAGATGCACATGTATTGTGTATGCTCCTTCATCCTAGCTAAGCAATCCAAGAACCCAGCACTTCTCACCTAAAATCCACACCTCGCAGGAAATGAGAATTCGATAGGTATGAGGTATTTGCAGAATAGCAACTTGTTTGTTTTGTGGATTTGTGAAATTATATAGCTGGTGGGAGTGGCTCTTTCCTAGAAAAAGGTCACACACTCATCAGTCCTTGGGAGAGAAACTGATTAACTGGAGATCAGCATAAATTCTGTACTCTTCCATGCACTATTTGTGGTGACCAGTTCTGGATTGGGGTGATGGTGTACACACAGATATATTTGACAATACAGGTATCGGGCTCTCATATTACAGATCTGTCTCCTGTTCTATTCACATGCATTTTCATGGCAGCTGGACATGCATTGCACAGCTATGGGCTAAAACTCTCTCTGGTGCATTTCTAGTGAAGCCAAAGACAAATGTGACAAATGTTTATTATGTTGTGAACAAAACAGACCAGGGTGTGTTCTCTCCCCCATCAGCAAGTGGCACAGCAGAGTTTTTGTACATGGCATGCTCCTTTCCCACAGCTGCCTCCAAACAAAATCGGGTGGCAACCAAAGGAACAGCCTCTCAGAGAGTGCTCGGAGGCAACGGGCAGAGCTGTGCCAAGGGATGCTGAAACCTGGGCCCTCTCCTGGGGCAGATACAACCAAGACATAGCCATTTTCATCTCTGGCACTTGCTGATTTCAGAAGACTGTGTAAAATCTAGCGTCTTCTGTCACTTAAAGCTGAAGTGCACAGCCTGGGTTTTATGCTCAGGCTATGGGAAGTTGCTTGGGGTTTGCTCTGTTGCTGACAGCTTGAAATTTCCATTTGCAGCTCCTTCCTGTTTCCTTTTTAGACATGCATCATACAAACCCAGAGAGACTGCACAAATGTACCAAAATGATGAGAAGAGAGGACATTCCTTACCACAATGAAGCTTTTAGTGTGCCTAGTCAACACTGAAGCAGCAGAAGCAGACCTGGTAGGCACTTTCCATACCCACATCCTGAAGATACATACCTTGGTGCTGATGGCTACCTGAAGTCCCCATCTGCCACTCCCATCCCATATGGGATGCAGCTTGGCATACTCAGATGTCAGAACTTAGGGACTGGGAAGTATGCTGGGGCATTTTTTTTATTTTATAACTTGCAGCACTGCTGCTGCCTCATAGAGAGTTGGGTCATTCACTGCTAGTTGTGAAAGGGACAGTGTGCATGCTGGGGTGGCATACATCCCAAGTGTCCTCAGCATGGGATGGGACCTCTAGGAGGGATGATTATATATATATGTATATATATATACCAGACACATCCCTGATTTCATATGTGGGCCACATGGGAAGGCAGGACTTGCTGCCTGGAACCTGTAACTCCCCACAAGCCCTCCAGTCCTGAGATTCCCCAGCTACATGGCACCTTACTATATCTGGAGATCTCCTAGCCATACAGCACCTCACCATGGCTGGCAGGGAGAGCTGATGGAGTCCATGGCACTATCTCACCTTGCTGCAGCTGTGTACAAGAGCTTTGGTTGTCTCCAGTGTCTCTTTGCCTCACCCCATCAGCACAGAGAGTGAATGGAGCCAGCCACCTTGTGAGGAGCAGGACATGACGTATCTAAAACAAGGGAGGAATTTTAACCCCCTTTGCTTTCCCTTTGTCCCACTCATATGACCAAAATCATCCAGTGACATCATTCATCACCCATAGAAAAGCACAAACCACGCAAATTACCTATGGAAATTCCTGAGGAAACAGGCTTTCTAGGCTCACAATGCCTAGAAAAGCTCCCTGATCAGTTACTTCTCTCCCAGACATTTTATCAGGAACTGAAGCTCATTGAATCAGTGATTCACTCCCCACTGGCTGACTGCATTTTGCGTGCCTTGGGACAAGAATCATGTTATTCTTTGCTCGGGTCCAGGACACTGATATGTGCTAGAATATCTCTGGCTTGTTACAATTAAGATTATTCCAAATTTCATGGGAGAGGCATTTTCATGCACTGCCTTTTTTATAGGTGACTTCAGCAGGGTCCACCCAAACCACCAGATCACAACACAAAGAAATCAAAAAAACACCTTAGTATGGTGCTTTCCATGCCTAGGTTTGTATAAAGCTTGTTTACAGCCAGCAGGCCAGTAGAGAAAGGTCATATCTAGTGTGTGCTGTGGCACTGCTTGCTTGAATTTTAGGAGTCAGCAACTTGGATAAACTCTTGAAGCAGCTTGCAGACGCAGTTAAGAATGTCTCTTCCACCTACTACAGGAAGCTGGTCAGTGTATCAAAGTTGCTCACACCAAAGCAAGAAAGTTACATGCAAGCAAAAAGTAACTACAAATGCTCAGGTTTGGATGCAGGATTTGCATGTATTGGCCTCTAAATTTGGTCATAAACCACTTGAAGCAATTAAAAAAAAACCAACCCCAAACACTTGCTGCAGCACCACCCAGATTACTCACAGACTAATCCTCCTGTTGCAGGGACAACAAGATGTTATCAAGATGTTTGATATGACTTCGAGAAGATGAGTTTATTGAAAACCGTATTAGAGACTTATTTAGCAAATGTAACAACCTTAAGTGGCTGTGCTTTAAAAGGGCTAACAAAAGAGTATGTGACCTGAAATGGATATATATTGCAGGGAAGTCACTTCCCTCTGATACATATACAGCATCTGCAGAACAGACAAATATTTATCAGGAACTGAAGCTCATTGAATCAGTTAATTGTTTCAAAAAATCCCACAAAAACAAACAAAAAGCCCCAAACCAAACAAACCCCTAAGAGAAGTTTTTTTAATACATCTCAAAAAATCAGAAAGGTAGTCAGGACCTTTTCAGAAGTTGTTCCTGAAATAAGTGTCCCTGGGATAAAACACAGCTAGGAATGACTGTTGAGAAAGTTTTGATGAAAACTTGACTGCTGCAGGACTGCATTGGCAGGAAGGACTGGCAGGGGAATTCAAGCTAGCATGTCTGCCCTCTCTTCTCTCTTCTCCACTCCATTACAGAATATGAAATCAGAGAAAAGACAAGCCTGATTTTTAAAAATTTTGGTGGCTCTAGTGGGCTCTTGCACTCAAACAGGATTCAGGATCATTTTGGGTTGATTTCCTTTCAATTCTGCATCCCTGCTCTGTTCTGGTTTACTATTCTCCAGCTCCCTGTACAAACAGGATCTTTCCTCAACAATGTTCTGCCACATCATCTTCCTTCCTTTGTATACAGGCTACTCCTGCTTGTTACATACCATGTGGCTTCCTAAGTCACCTCATTTCTCAATGCTAGCAAAAACAGGAACCAAAAGCAAAGCAGCAATAAAATGCTAAATTTTCACTGCAGTTAAAAATGAAATCTTGAAAGTTTTCAATTCAACATGACTTTTCTGTTAACGGATTATTTTTCTAGCTTAGTGCCCTGCAGTATATGTACAAATGAGGTGCTTGTAGTACTTATCAGATTCAAATGCCTTTCCAGCAAGGTTTGCAACACTGACCCATGCTTTTCCTCCTTTTTTATTGGTGTTGAAAAGTGAACCCAGCCGAGCAGAGTACACATTGCTTCACTGTTCACCTCTTTTCTCCCATCTTGTAAGGCTTTGCTGTCTGATTTTTGCTCTGGGGAGGTTCAATAGCATGTGTACCAGGACAAGAGAAAACCACAGGCCGCAGTACATATTGCACAAATGCTGTTATTATTCTGAGGCCTGAAGAAACAAGGAAGGAAGCTTGAGGCTGGTGGTTTGGCAGGTGTGAGGCCTTTTTCACACAGACATCTGTTTCAAGTGGTAGCTCTGGGCTCGAGGATGAGCAGAGAATGCCTGTCACTCCCACCCCTTCTCTGTGTCACAGAACAAGGGGATTTGGGCTCTTGATGAAGCGGTCAGCTCCTTGCTCAATCTGTGCTTCGAGACTCTGCTATCTTCTATTTGTGGGGCAGGGCTACAAAGTGAGGCAATTCCTCTCTGCAGACTGCCTGAGACAGAGATGCTGCTGGTGCTGCTGCCACACCAGCATGCACAAAATGGATGAGGTTAGAGTACAAAATGGGTGAACAGCAACATGTGTGCAAGCTCAACAAGCCCAACAAGCTCCATGCAAGGACCTGATGAAAATCGTTTGGATGCTACCACGTACCCCACATCAAAGCGAATTTTGCTAATCCAACTAGGTTATTTCTAGTGTTTTGGGCAACTCTACTAGTGATCTCATTACAGTTTTGAATAGACTGCTTCATTTGGCAAGATGTTACAGCACACTCTCTATGATGCCTTGTACCATATTTGAAGGAATTCATTAGTGTTTGATGGTTAATTATCTATGCAATAACATATCTGGGACTCCACCTTAGAAATAATCAAGAAAGAAATTGCAGTTTTTAGGGCTGGATCCTGCTCTACTAAACACATGTGTAGGGAGGAAAAAAAGGGTTTGCATAATATCCTCCCAAGCAGGGATTCTTTGGGACAAGTTAGTGTTGAGCCACATTGTTATTTTAAATGACAATAGGTTCTTTCTCCTGTAATTCAAGGCCAACTTTAATGAACATTTAGCAACTTAATTATCTTTAAGACTGCTACTCCTCTGTTACAGATTGCTGACATTGGTCAGTGAATTCAGAAGTTACTGGGGGAAGGGCAGATATGCAGGAAGGCAGAGACTGATATATATATATATATATATACAGCTGCCCTCATTTCCCTAAGAAATCAAGCTGAAGCCATTTCAAGGTGAGGGACTGTGGTTAATCCCTCCCAACACACTCATTGAGACATCTCATAACAAGTCTCCTTGTCCACCGACAAGGAGAGTCAATCAAGCACCACTTTAGTCTGGGCAGGAGAAAGGCTACAGTTTCATAGGGGCTGCTGGGTTTTATGGCTTCCTCAGACGTTTTAAGCTGTGCTATGCTGTGCGGATGTGCCTTCATTCAGAATTGAGCAAGGACTAGGTGATGTGATGGGAGAACTCAGCTCCTGTCTTTGCTTCGTGTTGCAAATGACAGAGTAAAACCTGTTGATGTCAACACCAGAATGGGTAAAAATCCTGGCAAAATGAAAGGTTAGGTAGCATTTTGACATTCTTGAAAAGGAAGGCAGAATTCCTGGCATGAAATATCCTTCTGCATGCTTAATATGATCTCCTGAACCACCATGTAATCTGTGGTGGTCACATGTGAGGAGCACCACTGAAGCACTCATAGAAATCTAATAAACTTCAGAATCAGACTGCAAGAAAAATTTTGTCCTGAGGATTAAAAGAAAAATAAGAAAAGCAAGCCCTACACAAGGAAGACTGATGTTCCAGCTTTGGTATTATAATGTTTATTCTTTTTCCTATCTGACAAATATCAGCATGACAACAAACAGAACCCTCCTAGTTCACATGGCGGCACAGTTTAACTGTGCTGGTAAGTGGTGAATTGGCTCTTAGCTCTAGCATGCCCCTAAATAGTACCATTAACATGTGGTTATAGTCAGAGAGCACATTTGGTAGGAAATGACACCTTGTTACTTCCCAGATTATCTGCTCTCTATGGGGTAAATATTTTAAACTTCCTGCCGCGTTTTAGCAGCAACATCCCTATTAAAGTAAATGGGATCTGAGTGAGGGTAAATCCAAGCACGCAGCGCTGGGACAGTACACCTATAAATCTTCCGTGTCTTACGGCTCTGTGCTGACAAAGGACAAGTGTTTGCTGCCTTTGTAAGGTTCCTAAAGCACAAAGGGAGGGTGTGTGCTCGGCGTTACTTCCTGTAGCTCTGGCTGCTGCTACAGCACGACAGCCCGAAGCAGGAAGGACACAGGGATTCCTCAGCTCCGCAGTGCAGGCTGCAGCCACACCAGAAGGAGGAATGTGGCTTTCAAGAGCCAAGGAGTTCAGTTCACTCTAGGCCGCAATTACACGGTGATAAAGTTAGTTTTGAAACGGCATCTACCTTTCAGCCGGGAAGTGTTTTAAGGCAACAGATACTTTACGGGCCTCTTCAAGCTTACTGAGTATGTATTAAGCAATTTTTGTGTAAATTTTGGCTTCTGCTCATATCAATCATATCACAGTAGTGGCTGATAAGTGCCCCAGTTTATGTAACAGCAAAGGCTGGGAAAGGCCCTTTCCTTAGGGTAGCTACCTTAAAACAAATAACTGGAGTTTGAAAAAAAGAGCTTGCTCTCTCTAGTAGGCATCATTTCATGGTTCAATATGATAAACGTAGCCTGCATGTGCATGATATGTCTGGCAGCGTTCTTTGTTACTTCACTAGATGGCGTGTGGTGGTGCCTCGCAGTGGGGAGCAAAGGGAGGAGAATTAATTCAGTGTGTAACTGGCTGCAATGCACTCCTGCCTCTGATGTGCCTTTAACTGTGGGTCTACGAGTTAATGTATCAAGGGTGAGTGCTGAATTTCCTGCTGAAGCTTTTGCCTGAAGAGTACCCTTAAATCAGCAGTGGGGCAAGACCAGTGCAAAAGAGGTTTATTAGACCAACCTATTTCGTAGGTAAAATATGCTTTCAGAGACATAAGTTCTTCAAATCTAAAACAGGGTTGAAGAAGAGATTATGTGTCTGCTTACTACAACATGGTCAGCTGGTAGACCTAATCTCTTTCTATAAATTCTGTCATGCTTATAGCCTCATGCCATCACTGCTGCTACACTACTGTAAAAACGTCCAAAACTTTGGGTGGTTCTTCAAAAGGCAAGCTATAAGGTTAATTTGTGCTCTCACTTTCCCCGGTGTATAGCTGGCATAGCTGTCCTCTTTTGTTCTTCTAGTAACTATTTATGCCTCCCACTTTGCAAAAGAACAAGACCCAGCTCTGCCCTGAGGCACTTCCTCTAGTGGGATGACACAAAATCACCCTCGAAGGGCACTCACAGTACACCTGCAGTGAGAATCTCCTCTTTTCTTGCTTGGGAAAATAGGCATTAAATCTTCAAGGCCCCAGACATGAATCACAGAAGTGGCTGGATACATGAGGGATGTTCCAGACTCACTAACACAAACACTGACAGTGAAGCTCTCCACAGAGGTTTGTTGGTGAGCATGCCTGCTCTCTCAGCAGCACAGGGGCTGTGTGGTTTCACAACTGGCCTGAGCTGACCTACAGCCAAAAGGCAGCTCTCCCCCTCTGCTGACTCTTGTGCTCCTTTGGCTGTAGGGTCTGTGGTGCCAGGGGCTGATTTGTCTCGGTGCAATCCTTCCCTCCCGTTTTTTTTTCCTTTTTGGCAGGGGTAATTTTCAGCTGGTTCAGTTTGCTGAACTGGCCAACTGCTTGGGTGGACGCTGGAGCTGGCACAAGCAGATGGCCAGGGGTGGCAAGCTGGAAAGGACAAGTCTGGCCTTCCTGCCATCGGTGTAGGCTGAGCCCCCAGCAGGCAGAGGGCTGTGCACCACAGCTTCTGCAGTGCCCACAAACCACCCCAAATGCCATGAGAGGAGGGCATAGCAGGCCACTGCCTTAGGATGGGATGCATGCAAGTATTCCTCTGCTCCTTTGAACACAGAGAAAAGAGGTTTAAAAACCATCTGTTAAAGAATGGTGCCATGAGGAAAACACATCTGATATACATGCAAGTGTGGGGTTTTCCTGTGGTATTTAGGCCTGAGGTGTTTACAGTTTTATCATCCAGCTATGCACCCAACCTGCAAATGTGTTCAGTGCAACCCATGCACTAGATGTAACACCTGCTGCACCATGACTATAGCTACAACAGCAGCTTATACTGTGGCTTAATCAGCCACCAGCGCCACATCATGGGCAACACTCTCCCCAAACTTATGTCCAAAATCAAGTGTGTTTCTCTGTGGTTTACGGCTTGTTGCTGACAGGAGAGTGTATTTGGTAGGTGCCTGGCTTGGGGGAGAGTATCTGGTGAAGTGCTAGTGCTGCAGCTGTGTGGGCAACTGTGCAGAAAAGGACCTAGTGCTCACACTAACTAGGCATAACAGGGGCAAACACTGGTGACCAACTGAACAAGAGGGCCTTTGGTATTCCCTGAAGAGAGAAATCTTGCCTTGTGGGTCAGGTTTGTGTGGCCCCTTTAAGGTAAAGCTACAGAGTAAGACAAGTTCTGCCTGGGTTAAGCCACTGCAGCCTTTCCACTAACCTTCCCCTGAAGCAAAAGAGATTTAAGACGTTAATGGGAGAGGAAAACCAGGGTCATTGGATGGCTTATAATCAGTTCTGTAGGAGACGCAAGTCACCACCCAAGTTTCTTCTGCATTTCCATGAAATGCTCCTCCAGAATTAGATCAGCTTATTCAGCTACCTCAGCCTCAAATGCAGTTGTCTTACCTAACTCATTTTTTTCACATTTCCTCATGCCATCACTCAAATCCAGTAAGTTGAAACATCTGGATGAACCCAGAAAATACTGCAAGAGATGCCCTTACTTTATTCAAAATAGTCTATGCTTTGAAAATCACCGTTTGAAATGGAACATTTCTCTACACATAGCCACCAGTATCCTCTCAGCTCAGGCTCCTTCCGCTATTCCTTCACTCTGTCCTGATAGTCTCCCAGGGTTTAAACCTGTCTTACTGTCAGTATATTGTGTTTGAATTACAGAATTGTTCATATACATCTCTCCCTCTAGTAAACTTACAGCAAAGAGTAAAGATCTCTGTAAGAATGAACTGTTTGGGCTATAGAGAAATGCTGCCAACTACTGTAACAGGAAAACATTACAGCTCCCTTTTGCCCCAAAAATAACATTTTCTTGCTGTGGGTAAATAGCTATTTCAGTTCTTCTGGGAGCAGTAATCCTGGCCCTCTTTTTCTCCAAAGGCAGCATGCAGTCCTTCATCGCACAGAGAAGCTCATTTCCACAAGGCATGTCCAGACAGCATCGGCATCTGCCTGGGAGTGGGGATAGTAGAGGATGAGAACAATGGCAGAGAGGGATGCTCCAAAGAAGTCGCTTATGCACACAACAGAAGCTAAAAAAGCATTCCTCAGCAGAATGGCACTCAAGGGACTTCATCTGGGCTTTTCTCTGCCTGGGAAGGGCTCTCACTTGGTTTCTTAGCCCTCTACTCCATACCCTGGAACCTATAATTCTGAAAGTGAGTCATTGTCTACAGAGAAACCTATGGCTGTGTTTCATGCAGTGCCATCTCAATTCTGTACCTTGAAGCAAGTCCCCTTGCCTCTTCCATGTCCTTGCCTAGGTTTAATGCATCTGCTGCTCAGGAAAATCATAGGGCCATGAACGGTGTTTTCAGAGCAGCTAGTGAACAGTTCACCGTGATTTGTGATTTCCAAGTACAAAATAAAAAAACTATAAAGCAAGGAAAATAATGACATTTGTCAAACTCAGCTGTGCCAGAAAGAGCAGATAAACATATACCAAAATCATAAGTTAGTCCTCCACCTATTAGTCTGGTTTCAGTTTGTGAGAGTTTTCCCCAAGACTTCTTTCCTCACCAAAATGCACAGGTCTTTATCTTCCTCACATTATCGAATTGTCAACCCACAGTTATTTCCAAGCAGCTACTCAGGCTCCATTAGTATTGATCTAATTTGAGATGAACACTGGCCTTGTTAAGTTTTACTGTTTCCTGCCCCACTGTTCATCAGTGAAGGGTTGGCTGAGATAACACCTGAGAAACAATGCTGGTGCATAGAGCAAAAAATCAGGAAAAGCGAACCCAATCCCAGCTCTGCCACTGACAAGAGACAAATCCATGTCCCTTTTGTTTTAACTTTTCCTGTCTGTAATGGAGTAATACTGATATCTCTTATGGCAGAGGCACAATTGCTTGATTATAGAACACTGAGATGGTGCAGCTTGGTGAGATCAACAAGGGTACAAAGTGCTACTGGTGTTTAAATGTCTGATGTGTGTCTTAAACTAACCTTGATCTGGCACTTCACATATCTGATCCCCTTTCACATCTCTGCTATAAAAGAAGCTATGATTTGGGTGAATTGTTTATTAAATATATAACTTTAAAATTAAAAAACTTGTAAGAGTCTGGTTGTTTTTAATCACTGCATATTGCAGATTTGAGCTAACCTGAGAAAAGCAAATATATGTCCACAAGAAGAGTTCATTGAGGGTGCTCCAGCCCTTCTATAGGTATGCATCATGTTAATGCAATATAGCCCAGATCTTTAGGGTTTCTGAAGGCCAAGAAGCTGTGTAAAGGTCTTTTGATCCTGACGACAACATGAACAAGTAGGTTACAGCAAAGTGAGTCACATCTTAGTAGGCATAAAAGCATTTATTTTCTTGTCACCTAGCAATCTGACAACGGATTATACCTGCTTCTTGCAAGCCTTGCTGCAATATGTGCTTTGTCTGTGGATGCTCATCCAGCAACAAAGGGTGCACTGCAGAAGGACACATGGGCTCTGGATTCCCACCATAAGGCCCTGACTGTGGGGCTGCAGATTGTCCTGTCAGCAACAAACTCATTTAAGTTATACCCACCTCCCTCACCTCCAATCCAGGCTTTCCGATGTTTAGCTGAACCCCACCTCCATCATGTTCCTTCTCTTCTGCACCACTTGAGCAAAGTGAAAGGATCTCCAGCACAAAGCAGGTCAGGCCAGGGATGCGTGTATTTGCACAGATCCTCAGCACAGTCTCCTCTTCAGCTTTATGGGGTGCCATGCAGGGTGCATTGATCCTTATTACTGACATGGCAGTGACCACAGAGCACTTCCACACAGGTCCTGAGCATGCGGCCCTTGGTATAGGGCCCAATTCCCCCTCTCCTGCAGATGTCACTGCATTTATCCTAGGTCTTCTGGATGTATAGAAAGTGTGTATCATGCTCTGAGCAGACAACAGTGAGCCAGGAAATGCCTCAAATATATATTTGGCCTTGCACCGTGCCATAGCAGAGGCACAGCTGTCTGCAGCACACTGAGATCCACATGTCCTCTGATCATCCAGAACTGCCCCACATTGTGTCTGCACATTACAGCTCAGCCTCTCTAAGGAATGCTGTGTTTGCTGTTAGATTTGCACACCAGCTAGCACTTTACTTCCTGCTTTATGAATGGTGTCTCCAGAAATTGGCTGCTATGCTGGTGCATTTCAGAGAAGAGAATGTTTTTTCCCCTGCTGTTTATTGTAACCCTAATTTCTGACAAACAAAAGAGATGAATTCTGGGCAATTTACCAATAATCAAGCGCAGGGTGAGCAAGATGGGTTTACAATACATGTAGCCTGTGAGTAGGGCTCAACAAAGCCCTCTGATACTGGGTATCACACTTGCACCAGGCGCTTAGACTGA
This sequence comes from Anthoscopus minutus, assembly GCA_013399455.1. Lineage (NCBI taxonomy): Eukaryota > Metazoa > Chordata > Aves > Passeriformes > Paridae > Anthoscopus > Anthoscopus minutus. The sequence goes on along the minus strand of VWYI01049459.1, from coordinate 149,120 downwards.
TGAATAGTGATAACAGCTGCAAACATTGTCTGCCCTGCAAATTGCAGCCAGAGATAAAACTTCCAAACTAGCAACACAACAACAGCACAAGAAGCCTATGACATTAAGTACATGAAAGGGATGCCTTACTATGAGAAGAAATTGAGTACCTTCAGCACTGAATGGGTAAATCCTCAAGAGACTATTTAAAACTCATTGACTCTTTATGCCTACGCACAATTTGTCAGTCAACAGAGACGTTAAAAGTTTGTGCAGGTGAAGTTTACTCAGTTATAGAAGAGCGGAGCAAGACTTTCCTTTTTGATCAGCTGTCTGTCTCTGCCCTTGGGGCAGAAATCCTTCAGACATCTCTTGGGGTTTCTTTTGTCATTTGACGCATTTGCCTCTGACATACGAAATCATGAGCTGAGCTGTATGGCTGAGGCAGGTTGGTAATACCAGATGCAGGTATGATGCATGTGGCAGATTTCATTTAATGTTAGAGACATAACACACAGCATGCTCCCTCTACCTGTGGTGCAGCCCAGGACCCAGGTGGAGAACTTGACTGATCTGCTCCTCAGCTGCCTTACACATGCAGAACTCAGGACTGCAAACTGCACTGCCCTGCAGATCCCCAGGAGACAGACTGGGCTGCTGTTACTCTTCATATAAAGCATCCTGGCCCTTTCTCACACTGAATTGCTTCCTTCCTTCCACCAGCCTTTTTCATTTCCATTCTGTGGTGACCCCTATCCCTCCTTCCTTACTGATTGCCATTCCTCATACCCCAAACCTGGCTGTAAGGGTGATGTAAGACAGGGCTGTCAGCATAATGTAGAGGAACAGCGGCAAGTAAGAGAAGAGCCTACAACAAGGTAAACACTCTGCACCCTCTAATTCCTGTTGGGACATAAATGAAACTGTTCCAGCTAATTCATCTTAGTCCTAGATACATGTTGCATGGAGGCAGGGCCTCAAAACAGCAGAGAAACCTCTAACACACAGTCTGCACGATGCAGACTGTGATGCCAGTTACGTGGGTAGAGTTCATTGAACAAATGTAGATGTTTAAGCTGTAGGTGTCCATTTGGGAGTTAGTCACCTTAGGATGCCGTTTTAAGTCAGAGAGAAATAGACACTTTTGACATAAGATAGAAATTTACACTCAGCTGAGCTCAATTGTGCTTTGTGAGCTCCTGCTGCTCCCCACTGATAATACATGGAGTCAGGCATAGCCAGCTCCCAGGTGAACGCCTGCACAACACACACCAAACGACAGGCGAGATAAATCCCATTTTGCACGGCTGTGTTTTGACGCAGGGATGCTGCACGTCCTGGGGCTGCAGAAAGGGGATTTGTAGGGTGCCTGGTGGAGCATGCTCTGGCACGTAACCACAGAGGCCAAGGAGCCAGATTCAGAGGAACAGAGACACAGTGACAGACAGAGCAAAATCCTTCGGGAACGTGGCTGCTGAAGCAACCATGACTTCATTAGACTTGCTCAAGATGCCCTCTACCCTAGACCTTTCACCTCATTTAATGGTTTCTTGGCCTCAATCCCTTATAATTCTGAAATGAAAAAAAAAAATCTCGTTTGACTCCTGTTTTCAAGCCAGGGCTGTTTGATTTGGAACGTTGCATTGAAGTCTGTGTTACTGATTGATTTCAGGTTTATTATATTTTCCCCTTTGAAAAATGCTACAGTAAGAAAAAACCCACTTTGTCGTTTTTCATGTAACCCCCCCCTTTTTTTTTTTCAAGCTTAGCAAATGCTCAGTCTTTTCCACTTCAAGAGTTTGAAATTCTCCCCTGGGAGCCCTAAGCTCTTTAAATATTTTTAGGTTGCCAGATTTCTTATGTTCTCTCTCCAGGAAGCCAATTTTGTTTCTAAGCTCTTGAGAGAAGTCCAGCTTCATCTTTTGCGCACTCACTGCATCACAATAAAATGCTGCCTAATTGCTGCCTCAGCCGAGTCCCAAAGGTGCTGGAGTTTGTCTCTAGGCTACAGTTGTGGACAATAAACTCTTCTCAGACTGGAGTTAAGCCTTTTTATTATTTAAATCTGAGTCATGTAAAATTAGTTTACTAGCAAGTTACCCATGAAGATCTAGTGTGGAAAGAAACTCCCACATATTGTTTTCCAACACAATGAGAGAATGATCAGATATAAAGATTTGCAAGTGACTTGTAATACAAGTTGTGTATAGAAACACCAGCATTTAATTTTGCCAAAAAGACATGAAGATGTTTCTGTGAGCCTAGAAGTTTCTCTCTCTCAGACCTCGTCTGTTTGGTGTTCTTTACCTTTAAATTGAAACTAGTGGTATGAAAAACTTTCTTTTTTTCCTCTAGCTTATCCATGACCTGAAATACCTATGAAAGAGGAAAGGCAACTGAAGATAACAAATGCCAGATGGGCAAGAGCTTTCTGTTCTCAGTCTAGCACCACAGCCAGAGGATTTGGTGATCATTTCGCCTGAAAATAAACAAGAATATACGAAGACCAGCCACCCAGGCTGCACCCCCATCAAGCTTGAGAAGGCCACTGTACCAAGGGACAAGTGGACAGTACAGGGAGTGACAATGAACATATACTCTATTTCTCATCAGGACCATATTCCTCTATCCTCAATAGCAGAAGATAACTGAATACAGCATTTTCTCTCTTTGTGCCCCTTTTTGTAATCTGTATTTTAAAGTGTTCGTATTTCTGTTGTACAATATGGCTTCTGACAAACGTGCATACTCCACACACAGTATATGAAAAGACTTAATGATTATTGTTTTGAGACTCTAATTCCTTAAGACAACAGTTTCTTTGGACACATTTGGTACTGTGTGCCCAAATACACAGTCTTAATTAAGCGAAAATGAAGCTGAAAGAGACTGCTACATTTTCTTAAAATGGTTAGACTGTCTAGCTAGGATGCAACTTGTCTTATCCAGATCAATGGGAACTTTGCCACTGATGTAAGTGGAATGAAAACTTCGCTCTACAAGTCTGCTTGTAATCTGAGAACATGTATTCTGCACATCCTGGAGACTCAGTGAAAACCAGACCCCACAGAGTTCACCTTAGATTCGCTGTCTCAAATAAAACTATGTGGATTCTTTGTGCCTCTTTTAGTTATCTGTAAAACAAGTATGATAATGCTTTGAGTGCTAAACAATACAATGTGTGTAGGAAGACAGTATCTTTTATTAGGCCAACTGAAATAGTTGGGGAAAAACAGACAAGCTTTGAGGCTTGTCTGAAATGCTTTGAGATGCTCTGATGAAAGGTGTTTGAGCTGTGCAAGGGATCATTAAATTACATTCTTCCTCTCTCTGGAAATCATTTGGTGATATTTCAAAGGAAAGATGCTGTACAGAAATAACTGATTTCTATTGCAAGTGCTGTCTGGAGCTAAATATCTTCCTTCCTCTCTCTTTATGAACTAATCTAAAGAAAAATATGTTTTAAATTAGCATGTTAAGGACAATTTTGTGGTATAATGTATAGTTCTGTGAAATGTTCTGTATGAAGCGTAACTCACAAGATCCTTAAGCATATTTCAGTACACTCAAACAAAATGGCTGGATTCCTGCTGAACAGTTTGTGGAAATTATGAAGGTATCACTGTAAAGAAATTAGAAAGCATGGAAGGTCAGTGAACATGGCACGTGAAAATGAAAAAGGCAGATATGAGTCAAAAACTTCATTACACTTGTAAACACTGGCTAACAAGCTCCCAAATGGTCACTTCTGAGTATGGACATCATGCCTTGGAAAGCTGTGAACCAGCTAGTGTCCACAAAAAGTGTCAAACAACCAAACACTTAACCCTCTCCTCTCCCCAATTTACCAAGAAGGAGCAGGGAGTGCTGACTTGATACTAGCCAGGGCTGAGAGACCAACAGCATGAGGGTGTGACGGCTGTGGGTGCAGAAAGAGAGATCAGTGCTGTCATGCAGTCCGTGTAACACTGAGGTTACACAGGGGGGCGTGAAGGGGTAGGGGAGAGAAGGTTTAACTACATAAATCCTACTAATATCACTTTACTAGTACTTTAGTTCAGTGTCAAGACACATGATGCCAAGAAGAAAACTGGGGGCAGGGGAATCTTTAAATATGTGAGAAGTACTTGTGAAAAAGGATGAAATAAACTTGTTTATGTCTATTAGAACAAGAAGCAATAGGGATAAATTTCAGTAAAGGATATTTACATTAAACCACTAGACAACAGTCCAGGATTAAGGAAAATTAAGCATTGGTATAGACTGCCTAGAGAAATGGTGAAACTTTTATCACTGGAACATAAAAAAAGGCTTAAATAAATACCATAAAAAGTTTTACTATGGAAGTTTTACATTCACTGAAGCAGAGAAGACTTGGAGATTCTTTTGAGGTTAAAATGTGTGACCAGATCTTCCTGGATGTTCTTTTTTTCCCCAGAAAGATGTTGTTGAAGATTTTCTGTTTGTGTGAGATTCTGAGATGCAGTCCTCTGAAAATATTTGTCTAAGAGAGGAGGGACCATTTATCTTCTGAAGTCCCAGTTCCTCTCCACTGATCACAGATGCAGTCACAGATGACTGGCTTAGTATGGACACCTACTTATTGAATCTGCAAAGTGAGATGAGACAATTACCATCCTTAATGACAAATTGTGTCCTTTCTAATATATTCCTAAATATAACACTCAAATCTCCATTACTCATTCCGACTATAATTACTTGTTGTGCACGTATGAGGTGGCACCCATAACACATAATCATAATGTTATTTATTGTCCTGCATTAGTAATTTAGCACATTATATTTAGATGCCATATGGCCTGATGAAAAATGTAATAAGGGCTTATGCTGTGGATAGAAAGCTCCTAGACCGCAATTAATATAATCTATTTCACTTTTGCACTGCATTTCTACTAAGAATATCACTGAAGTGTAGGCCATCTCAGGAAGGAAAATGTTATGTTTAGATCTAAGACCTAGCCAAAACTCTGCCGAGTTGCAGGTAGAGCTACTAACTAGGAATGTGTTTTTATTTCAGCAGTGTGTATGAAAGAATAAGGTGCCTCTGATATATGGTATTAACCTCTCGTGTTTCTAAAATCTGCATACAAAAACACACAGATGCTCAGCAAATCTATATGAATGTGTGTGTTTATATTGGAGTCATCCCACCACAGGACTAAAATGTCACCACTATGTCCCACACTGAGGTCATGGGAGGAAGCCTGAGCACCCAAGTGTTCCCTTTGCTGAATTGCAGCTTTTTCCCTGGGGACCTCTTCAGTTACATCCCATGCACTCACTCTCAAGATTCCCCCAAATGGCAACAAGGCCAAGAACATTGTATTTGGCTCCCCCAGACCCCTGCTGTCTACCAATGCTACTCTTGCAGGTTCTGCACCGGGCAGAGATGGACACCACAGGATATATACATAAGAGAACCAGGTTACAGGGTTGTATGGCATGGACAGAGCAGTCTGGAGTAGCCCTAAGCATCCTGAGTGTGCATCAGCACACACCACTGAGCCTTGGGATTGAAAGCTGTTCCCTCTTGTGTGGATACATACTTTGTAGACACTTGCAAATAATGGCATAGGTTATCTGCCCATATTGGCCAGCACTGCACTGAACAGTGGTGCTGGAGGCTGCTTTCATCAGGTAGAAAGGTCCCAAGGACTGTCTCAATAAGGGAGATTTATTTTGGCATCTGAACAAAACAAACCCAGAATAAAAATGATAAAAGGTGACAAGGAGAAAGAGCACAAGATGACCTTCCCCATCCTGAGACATCTGTAGATTTCCTGTGCACTTGGAACTACTCCTTTTAATAAACTTTGTTCTTTTGTAACCTGTAATTATGGAAATCTCAATCTTATATCTTCTTATGCACAAGTACCCTCATCATACATGTATTTCGACACTGTAAAAGGATGTGAAGACTTAAGGCTCTTATATTGATTTTGGCTGGCATAAAGTTAATTTTCTTCACAGTAGCTGGTGCAGGGCTGTGTTTTGGATTTGTGCTGGAAACAGCAAAAACATGGGGATGTTTTGGTTACTGCTGAGCAGGGCTTACACAGGGTCAGGGCCTTTTATGCCTCTCATCCCCCACCAGTGAGTGGGCTGGGGGTGCACATGGAGTTGGGGGGGACACAGCCAGGACAGCTGACCCCAGCTCACCAAAGGGATATCCCAGACTGTGTGGTGCCATGCTCAGCACATAAAGCTGGAGGAAGAAGGAAGCAGGGGAGATGTTCAGAGTGATGATGTTGATCTTCCCAAGTAATCATTAAGTGTGATGGAGCCTGGCTTTCCTGGGAGATGGCTGAACACCTGCCCAGCTCTGGGAAGGTGTGAATGAATTCCTTAATTTTCTTTGCTTGCTTGTGGGGCTTGTGCATTACCTCCTAAACTGTGTTTATCTCAGAAAAAGACATGGGTTTTCTCACTTTTACCTTTCTGATTCTCCCATCCCACTGGCTGGGGAATGAGTGAGCAGCTGTGTGGGGCTGAGCTGCCTACTGGGGTTAAGCCACAACGGGCTCATCTTGTAACTTCATTACATTTAAAAATGCATCAAATATGAAAACTAAATACAACACTTCTCCTTGTATTTTTTTTTTCTTTCAAGGTGACATGAAAAATTATTTGAATGAAGAAATGCATGCAGGAAGATAACAGCATATATAGGTTTAACTCCAGCTTAGCATAGAGAAGTTTAGTTTCAGCTGTACTTCCTAGTGGATTTTAGCTTCTTCCTTATTTAAATCTTTAGGAATTTCTTTATTCCTGCTTACATGGAGAAGGACCAGAAAGAGGTGAGGACTTCAGCTAAAAGAAGCGATTAGGTAGGTCAATTTATAGAAGGTCACAGATTAAATAATCTCATCACAGGTTATTAAGATGCCTACCTGATGACTACTGAACTTTAAAAGGTAGCAAAAAGGTTGCAAAAAGCAAAAAGGCCATGCAAAACTATTACAAACTACTAATAATTCTCACACCTCATTGGGTTTGTGGCTGGCATTCCTAATATATACTTGTTTTAAAATAATACTGTTTTAAAACAGGATGGTTAATTCTGTAATAACAGGAAATACCTTAATGGCCAGAGACTGCAAAAGTGTCCTAGTGGTGGACACCAGTAGCATCAAGTCTGTCTGAACTGGAATGAGTTTTAATAATCAGAAAACGAAGCTTTAGTGATGTACTAGCAGCTGAGTGGTTTTAGAGGTCAGCACACAGGGTAGTTGGACCTTGCTTGTTGTAGTCAGCAGTGCTCCATGTACAAGGAGCAGCTGTTCTGCCTGGGGGTGGGATTCAGCTGCCCAAATGTAGGTATTTCATATCTGAGCATCTCTTACAGGTCATATAAAACATCATCTAAAAGGCCAGATTTTCCATTGATTTTGAAAAGAATTTAGACAACTAGTTTACAAGCAGATGCCTGCACTGTAAACCATTAAAGGTAGGTACACTGCATCCAGCATGTCTGATGAAGCATCAGCAGTCCTTGGCTGATGGGTGGTGAACTTCTTAAGCTACTCCAAATTGACTGCAGCTGCCCTATGCTAGTGGCAACACCCTGCTTTCTAGGCTTATTTATAAAGTATGGCTCACCTTTTTGTAGTACATTTGTAAATATTATAAATAAATGTTTAAATTACAGCCACTCTTTACATGGATAACAGAGATACATGGCTACATTATATTTTTCTTATAGTTATGATGCAAGCCATAATAAACTTGCATGACATTTTTGAAACTGTTAATGGTATAAAAATAATGTGCTTGAACAGAATGATGCTTAGATACAACTTGGCCTCCTTAACTTACATCTTAAAGATGTTAAATCTTTTTCTTGGTGGCACACTTGGCAAAGAGGTCAACAGTGCATTTCTGTCCCTTGCTAAAGCTCATCCCTTCCTCAGACCTGTTTACCAGATCATGCAATTGAGAAAATCAGAGACTTGACCTAGGTTAAAAGTTACACCTTCTTTTGCAGAGTTCTTTTCAACTCAGATGATTTCACCCACCTATCTGGCAGTACCACCACATCAACCCCTGTACTAGCCCAAGAGACAGAGTGATATGTAAAGTAGAAGGCAAGAACAAGGGGTGGAGACCAGGTAAGTCAGTTTAGTTGCCAAGGAAAATATGCAAAGAATAACACAGAAAGGCATTCAAAGCTGAAGAGGCTCCTCTAGACGATAATTCAGAGTAGAAGCCTAACTAACAGTCTAAACTGCTCTCTGGAGGAGCCTCTCTCACTCCTTCAACTATGCAAGGCATCTAGGGAGACAAGCCTCCTAATTTAGGCATCTAAGTTAGATGTTTAAATGTAGGCAGTGGATATTCCCCCCAAGAATGTGAATGGGATGTTCTAATAGTTTAAGACATGTTTCACCAAAGCTGTGATGCCAATGTCTGTTCTTTTATGAGATACTGTTCTTTATGCCACCGATCCTCTACTGACACAACCATGTTTCTCATTTATTAGATAAATGAACAACATTAACAGAATGCACATTGTTCAGTGATGGTACAAATTCTGAAGTTAAAAAAAGATTCCCAATTTTACTCTCAAAATATGAACCAGATTACATTGTTCACATGGAAACCACTGCAAATTCCCAGTAGTAATTGTTTTAGGGGACCAGAAAGGGAAAAGAGATTCTTCATAATGATCACTAGTGTATATTTAACTTTATTGCTCTCCTCAAACATTTCTTTTTAATTTTTCAAGTAGGAACTTTGATTTGTAATGACATCTTGTCTACATTGCTCTTATCTTCTCAGAACTTTTTTACATGTTCAGAGATGGGGGTTTCAGAAGTTATCAGTAAACAACTGAAGCTGTGAAGTTGTGAAGTTGTTCTTTCAATGCAGATGCATGGCTTACCTCCTACCCTGCAAGATCTTAATACTAAGGCACACACCAGAACATAAATTTTCAGTGTGTCTTTCTCCAGTGTAAACACTCTTATTGCCACTGATAACAGCACTATTCAAAGGACTATTTGAGACAGTTGTGGAAGGAATGCTCTTTAAGTGTAGCTATCTCCTCTCCTGGATGAATATGTTTACAGGAGTGGATTGTTAAAACCAATTCATTTTCTAGTGTCTCACACTGCAGAACTGCAACTAACACGCCTAAGAAATCAAACATGCTGGGCAAGCCATTAATATGTATTAGACTTTGTTTATTTTATACATCTATAGAATCTATACAGTGTGTGCAAAAAGCTGCCCAACAGCTCCCTGATTTGAAACTGCCACTGCTAAGTCAGAAAAACATCTACAGAGGAATGAGAATAATATGTACCAGCGTGACTTAAAATGGCTGTGCCTGAGTTAATGGGCTCAGCTGATGCAATTGGTTCAAACTATCAAAGCCTACTATCCTATGGTGTTGTATCCATTTCCACTTAGCCCTCATCCCTTCAAGAAACTTGCCAGTGGATCATACACGGTATTGTAACTTGTGCACAGAAGCAGGTGCTGGGGTTATCATTAAGTGGGGAGCTGCCAGTCATTTTACATGGGCACACTGGGCAGTTTGCTGCCAGATGAAATCTAGAACAGCTGAGTTCTGCCTGCCTTGTGCTCAGCAGAAGCACCAGCTGAGTGTATCTTTTCTACCGTGCTCCTTACTACAAAACTAAACGGAACTCAGTGAGACCTCCATCCTTCTGCAAATGTGGTAGGAAATGAGCAGTGAGGGTCAAACTTATTCCAGTGGGACAGACAGTGCAGCTCCAGAATGTCACATCTTCAAAAATAACAGTTTAAAGTTCACATTTACCATGAAAGAGTTGTACCACCAAACAGAAGCACATCACAAGAGATTTTCTCTCAGCTGTCAACCCCAGCAGACAGATTAAGGGAACTTTGCCACTTGACACTAGTCACTAGTCTAGTGGTCTGCCACAAAATCGAGATGCTGTGAACAAACTTTCTCTCCTGGTCCAGGTTTTCACTTAACTGATGCGCACTTCCTTGGGCATGTCTCTACTTTCTTTGAGGTTTCTGCCAAAGTTTCCTCTCTCTTTGACTGATGTAAGCTCCTTTCTTATTCCTTCTCCAAAAAGTAATACTCCAACATATGCAAAATGCTTCTGCATGTTAAGCATACACATAAAAGAAACACAATATCCTAGTTCCTGTTTATTTTTCTAATTTTTGTCCACAGACTCAAAGCAGAACAGGTGGGGTGATTTTCCAGTGTACTGTGAGCTTGTTTCAACTCCTCTCAAAGATCTGTCTTCTCTTCCACCTGTGCTCTCCATTAATGTGACACTGGTGGTTCTTCATCATTTTAATCAACCTACTCAAAACTGCCATGACAGCTTTCCCTCTCTACGGCTCTAACAATGCAACACATTGGGTTGGATTCCTGTCACCTACCTTTAGACATCTACAGTGCAAACACTTATGCTGATCAGATTAGTCTGCTATAAACACTGGAAAAAATTAAGCACATTCAGGGCACAATCCACCTTGGCTGAAGAAGGAATTGTAACCCCAAAGTCTTAACTCAGAGACAAAAGTCTACAAGATAGATGTTCACATTGACCAGATAAATAAAAACATCCTTGTCTACTCCACCTCTCACCCTCTGGCTTAATTGAAATCCCACTTGAAAATCAACTGCTTTCCCTTACACTGTTCTCTTTTAAAAATTCACAGCACTTTGAGATGTGTGCCTTATGGGAAGGATTTTGACTAAATCTTTCTCAGGGTTCAGACTCTGAGTTTCTTTCCTAGGAGGAAAATTGGTGGATGTGTCACACTGGTAAATATCATTCCATAAAAATATCTATGCAGAAGAACAATTACTATGTGTGTATGAAAATTAACAGTCTGCTGGTGCCTTTACTGATCTGTGCATAACTTCCCTTGGAAGGTTAATGTCCATGAATATGTAACATGCACCTTCTTCTCCCTACTGCTTCCCTATTGTTTTTCCCTTTTCATTATTACAGCATTTCTCCATACAGCCTGTAAGACCTTTGGTAAAGAGTTATGTTTGCATCTGAGCATTAAAGCTTATTATGAAGGCACAATAATTCCTGTAGTCTAGTTAAATATAATTGCAAGGGGAAGGGGAGACAGAAGCAGAGGGCAGTTCATAATTCCTAGACTTCTCATATGATTTCAGCCTTCTCCTTGCAGAACTTTGTGGGTGGGAGGAGGTAACAAATGAAGCTCTCTGCTACTTTGTGCTAAAAGCCTCTGCCAGCCCTCTAGTCAATGGAATTTATGTAATGATAACCAAATCAATTCAGAAACCAGTTTTGTTAATCTGTCAGAGACCCTTAGAGTGTACAGCTTTAAACTTTTCTGACAGTATCTGCAATTACTCTAGCTGAAGAGACACTTCTGAACCAAATCTAATGTTCACGGCAAAAGAGTTACATTAATTTATATCAGCTTCTGATTGAACTGACTAGAATAAATCAGAGTGAGCAGGCACACAATCAGCTCTGCTGGCAGATTTGCAGATTGCTGGAAAGGGCCATGATAAGTCTCTGGGGTCTGGTTGTGAGTAATGCTCTCCTCCACCAACACAGCTGGATCCTGCCTAACCACACTCGCTGACACCCACCAACATCATGTCTTATCCAGAACTGCTAGGTTTATAGCCTCTATCAAAAAAAAAAAGAAGTTGTAAGCCATGAGAATATGCTCAGAGTAGCTTCAGTGGCTTAAAGTGTCACCTCCCCTCCCAGCAATTTCCTACCTCCTCTTTGCCTGAAATTACTGCCTCACAGCAGAGTTGGTGGAATGAGACACACACACACACACTAGTCCCAGCTGCTCAAACACAAGGTCCAGCAAATTAGCCTAAACTGTTCATAAGATGACTTCAACATCATATTTTGCATTAAAATTATTTAGAAACATTATTTAGATTAATGTTTTCAAATCTAGGGACTGCTGTGAGGCAGGAACCTTCAGTAAGGAGATCAGGGAAGTAGTATTTTTTGCAGCAGTCCAGCCAAATTTGCTCAAATTTGACTCAGCAATAGGGAAAACTAAGAAATTTCATACTTATAATTCTTATGGCTTACTAACAGGTTTATGAAGTTCTGATTGTCTGGCTGGACTAGATGGCCTTCTGAGGTACCTTCCAACATGAATGACCCTATATACCTAGTGTCCATGTCCAGGAACCTAAAGACACAATGAGCTCCTCCTTCCTGCTTCCACAGTCACAGCATATCTTGGCAAACTGAGACCTATGTTTACCAAACTTTCCCTCAGAGTGGTTAAAATAGATTGACACTGGTATTGTTCTGGTGTTGGACAACTGCTTTTCAAAAGGGAGGTCAGCTATAGCATGGGGACCCTCTGCCACTAGGAAGCAGCCCTGCTTGACTCAATTTTTACTAGAAAAACAGAATGGGGGGAAAAACCCCAAGCAGACAAACAGAGATTATGCCCAAATAACCAACATTCTCTGGGTCACAATTTCCTGTTTAGGGGACACAATCCTAAGACAAAGCACTTTAATGTGTGCTCTTACCTACTGTAGTAAGAGGTACATAGTATCGTGGGAAGAGGTATTATGGAAGTGCTGGGAGGAGGCTGCTTATCATCTGCCCTCCACTAGAAACGCTGAACTCTGTAAGGTCTGCACAGCATCTATGCTTTTGCATATGTGAAAAACCAGCAGGAATTGATGTCATGGGCAGGCAAGTTCGAAGAAATCTGGAAAAGGGGGAAGCCAGAGTTGCAGCTGTTATGAATTCATCACGATTTTGGCCCCAGTTCCAAAATTCTCACAAAGGCATAAGAATCTCCACATGATTTTGAGGGAAGCAAGATCTGTAAATATATGAGTGACATATTCACACATGCTGTATTGTTTAAGAGGCATACTGAGCTTTTACTTTCAATCCCTGCTCTTTTACTTGTGTCAGTTAGCATTTCTGAGAACCTTATTGTGAGATGCAACCTCACGCTGCTGCCTTAAAGTAATTACAACAGAAATTTTCTGGAGAAATCATGTACTACTATCAGGTGTGATGACAAGATCATCATCACCGGGACACTCTCAGAGCTGTCACAAGGCAGTTTCAGCAGTAAGGACTCACTGCAGTGGTGCAGCTGCACACAGAAACACAGCTCGGATCCACCAGGATTTCAATGGGCTCCTCCTGCCTCCACAATTCCTCCGCCTTCCTGGTGCCTGCGACAGCTCTACAGACTCAGCTAATTCGGTAACTTTGTCCAGCTGAACTCAGTTAAATTTTTGAAGGAGCAAAACTGGCTCTCCACCAGATCAGATCCCAGGCTTGCCTTGCCAGATGGCATCATCACTGTTACTGCGGTGTAAATAACAAAAGGGAAGGCATAGCCATGATCAGAGAGGAATGCAGGACTGCCCCTTTTGGTGGCAATAAAGACACCGGCTGTCTTGCATTAACTGTTAAATTACATCCTTAGAAAGGTTTATAACTGCATGGCTCCCCTCACAGGACACCAGGCTGCTCGTATTAACTGCGAGCTACACACTTCAGAAACGCTAGGCAACATTCACCCTGAGGAGATGACACAAAACTGGGTGGTGCCACCCTGTAAGGCTGCCTCTGATCGCCAAATACCACTTTGGCCCAGGAACAGGGCAAATCCCTAAAACTCCTCCTAAACGGTACTATAAAATCGTATTAAACTGCAGTAGCAAAGATGGTCCAGTGCCTTTCAGCGTGCCCACGCAGGACAAACATATGCATTTCCCAGACACTCCCACAGTGGAGGTGGAGGCACATGAGGTTTGCATTCAGAGTGTGAATGAGCTCTGATGTATATTCAGAGCTCTTCTCGGTGCTTCCAGCTACAAGGACACGACGCAAGGGCAGAAACTGATGCACAGGAAGTTCCATCTGAACATGAGGAAGGACTTCTTTACTGTGCAATGACCGTGGAACTGAACAGATTGCCCGGAGAGGTTGCAGAGCCTCCCCCACTGGAGCTGTTCAGGGAGGGTCTCGACGCAACCCTGTGCTTTGTGGTCTGGTATGGCCCTGCTTGAGCAGGGAGTTTGGGCCAGATGACCCCCGATGGTCCCCTCCAGCCTGACGCATCCTATGATTCTGTGTTTTCACCCTCCCCGACCCGAGCCCTAGCGCGGCACAGCGCAGAGAATGGCCGGCTCAGCATCCAGCCCGGGCGCTTGGCTCCGGCACTCCGTGCCTCCTGCCCGGCCGGGCCCCGCAGCGAGCAGGACGCTTTCCGCCCGCCTCCGCCCGGGATGCTCAGCACGAAGCCCTGCCGAAGGCTGCCAAACGCGGGCTGGGCGGTGGCGCCCGCAGCCATCGCCGGCGGTGCCACGGGGTTTTCCTTTAGGAAAATCCCTTTTCCCCGCTGCCAGGACGAGGCGGAGGCGCTCCGGAGGCCGGAGTGGCGGTGCCGTCCCCTCCCCGGGCCCGCCGCCGCCGCCATGGCAACCGCCCGTCGCCGCGCGCGCGCACCCCCTTCCCCGCCCGCCCCCCCGCGCC